>JAENPR010001157.1:0-205768 GCA_018135685.1 Themeda triandra | reverse complement strand
TAGAGTCTAGTGGAGTCGGTTTCATTGTGGATGGACCTGATTTGTTGTGATAGCATGGCCCACTTGGTCTATTTTCTAGATAAGCCCTCCTGCATTCACAGAATCACCCAAACTTATGGAAATACTTAGTTTAAACCACTATACCTATGTTGGTGATTGATTTTAAGAATGAATATCAGTTATATTGACAGTATATAGTTGACGTTAACGGCCATCAACAGTGACAAGCCAGCTATTTGCTTTCATCTTCTTGGGTGCTAAAGTGCTGTCAAGACCCTTAGGCACTAAGTTCCTCGAGAGGCCGAGTCCTCCATGTGCTAAATACTCCTAGGGTACCTAGGGTTTTTAAGTAGTTTGATTTCTCGTGTGACAAGCGTTCCTCGTGTGCCAAGGATAAACTGGAAGGAGTATCCTTCAAACACGGGCCCCTCGAGTACCGAGAGTTATCGGGAAGGAGTATCCTTTACCAGGCCTTGGGTTCTTAGACTCTCTATAGTGGCCTCCTTCAATCTGCCAGGTCTTGCATGCCATTAAGTCTGTTATAGATGAGGATGAAATATGCCAGTGAATCAGAACTGGCTCGTCTTCCCCACTCCTTCCATTATGCCTGTGACCCATGTGGGTGACTGCTCAGGTCTTGGATCTTGAAGGTTGGCCTCCCTAGTTGAGTCTACGTATGTGACTATTTAAGCCAAGGTTGGGAAAAGCCCTTCAGACTTCATCCCCATCCATTGCTTTCCTAAGTCATCCACTAAAAAAGTCCTCCCAGTTCTTCATAGTTGCTAGAAGTGATGGTGTTCATCTTCCCCTGACGGCTTTGGTGCCACTAGGAAAAGGCCTCCAAGATTAGCCTTCTCCAACTCCTAGGCACAGTGATAGCTGCTCATCTTGGATGTTAGTGAAAGTCTCGCGAAGATGGGGGAGAATGCCACCATGGGCAACCCTAACGTCTGATCATGGTATGTGATCATCACTCCAAGGTGTGTCCTATGACGTGCTTTTAGTTGCGGTTGTAATCACTCACCTGGCACTATCATTGCCATGGTGCTAACGGTTGACCTCAGCGAGTAGGGTGCTCCGCTGTGTTATATGGTGAATTGGTCATCACAGAACCAAACGTGTGCCCTTTGCAGCCTTGCGTGTGGCCCTTCGGGTTGACGCCAGGTGGTTCCCTCCGTAATGGAGCAATTGGCACAGAGCTGGTCCCCTACAACTTCTGCTTCTCCTTGTCCTTTGAGGGATGTTGGCAGAAGTCTCGTGAAGGTGTCCTCTACCTCAATCCTCCTGGGCCGTGACTCTGTCTCTACTGGGAGTTGTGTAGTAGGTTCAGCATATTTGTATAGAGATATAGAGAATTAGCTGGGTAGCACGTAAGACATAGGGATTTATACTGGCTTAGGCATGTGGTGCCCTACGTCCAGTTTGAAGTAGCTCTCTCTGTATTCATATGCTCGGTTATAGGGGTTGCTGATAGTAGCTATGCTATAGAATGTAGAAGACTGGGCTCTTGGTCAGGGGCCCCTCTTCCTCCTTATATAGTCTGGGGGTAGGGTTATAGTGGATCCAATTGATTAATAGATGTGTTTCCTACTTTGTTACATGGAAAGCCTAATGGAATTATCTGATTCTATCATCTAGATATGATTGCATCAGATATCCTCATGATGGCTTGACCTCCATGTCTGCTGATATGCCCAGTCTATGCGGGCCTTATTCCTATCATCTTTAGCCCAGTTGCTAGGTGTGGGCTAGATATACAGGTGGTGTAGTACCCTAGGCCCATAAACCCAATAGTAGCCCCATACCACTTAATGATAAGCCAGTGAAATGGCTCCATCCTTCGGGTGTTGTGGTCTTCTATAGTCCTCGGGTTCCCGTAGGCCCTGATTAGCGGTCCTTAATTACCGAGGTCTTTTAAGTAGCTTGCATCGACCGCTCTCGAGCATCGAGGTGATTCGAGTACGCTGTTCTTCGTGTGAAGGTTATCTCTCGGGTACCGTGAACACTCAGGTGAAGGCATCTTCCATGATGGGATGCTGACTCCCCTGGTACTTAAACTTGTGCATGGGCTTTGGTCCACTGGTTATTGCACATCATTATGTCCTATTGAAGATAAGGATGAAAAAAGGTCAAGGAATCTGAGCCACCCCATTTTTCACGCTCCTGCTACAACGCCCGTGACCTGCCTGGATGACCATGAAAGGCACGAATCTTGACTATTGGCTCTACTTGGAGTTGGGTTGTGTTTTGCTTATACTTGACAGTCTTTTTTTGTGTACCTGCTAAAAAATGTAATCGAGTTTATTGATAAAGAGTTTTTTCTTTGATTTCTATTTTTGCTACCTTATGTTTGACCTGGTTCGAGTCTTTGTTCCCACTGAATCGAGCGTTTTGCATTTTCTAAGTATCTTGACCCGATGGGTCTTCTTGTTGCGACACGTAGTCCAATGCTTGCTTGATCTCAGGGAGAAAATGCAAGAATCCTGATTGAGGGAGTCAAACTGTTCAGCCCTTGTGGCTTAGAAGCCTCTTTAATTGGGTAGTCCTAGTATCACAAAGGTGAATGACAAACACATTAGCAGTGAAGGCATTGATGCATGTCACCCTTTGAGTTACAATTGGGTAAAATGAGTGGTGTCCATGTCTCAGTATAGAAGATGACTTGGTAGACCCTTCATGGGGCATGTCATAAATCTCTTTAGGAGCTCATACTTTGGTCAAACTGAATCAACCATTTTTTTTGTTTTTTCACAGGGCGTGCATCCTCTGAGAATATGTACTTCGAGCTTGTTCAAATAATTCATGAAACTTACATGACACTCAAGTGCCAGAGGTTTTAGAGCCAAATTTATGGCCCTCCCAAATTCCCCCTCACTGTATAATGATTGGGTCAGCTTATTGGTCTGAGTATCAGATCCGCTGATCGAGCCAATCGATCATTTGGCTCACATGTGGCCCATGTATTGGACCAGCTAGTCTTCGTCAGCAAGCTTCTAGGTGGATGGACTTGCGGCCGACGAAAACTCTCTCGTCCGTTCTTTCCCCTCTCTACAGTGCTCAGAGGCGAACAGCGGGCAATTTCTCGATCCCGGCCTGCTCCTCGCCGGATCTCTCCTTTGTCGGTGTCTTCGGCATTGGGAGGTGAGTGATTTGGTTGAGGGCAGGTACGGTTGTCTACTACTATCTATAGCTGTAGTTTTATAGTTTGATAGAAAGTACTAGGTTTTCCCATGGTGATTTGTTCGTCTGGGGACTTTTCTTCCTTGCCGGCGGCGGGTCTCCGGCGCAAGGCGAGGAGGGTCTCCCTCCGTAGCAACCCTGGCTTCAATAAAGCTGCAAATCGGAGGTCCGCTTACCTATGCGGTATCTCTGGCGGGCGACGTCATCGATGTCTGAAGGACGGATCCAGTTTGGGTGTGTGCTTCTTCGACATCTGTGGCGGCTTCACTGCCTTCGCCGACGGCGGCTGCATCAGGTTTGTCTACCAGCTCGTTTGGAAATCGGGTTGGATCTTAACTACCACTGGTTCTGGTGGTTTGCCTTTCCTCCGGGGTGAATCATCGCCCAGCGAGCGGGGATTGCTGGTCGAGGTGTCAGATCCCTTGCTGTCCGGCGATGTGATGGCTCCCAGCCATCTTTTTCGGCCTGAGCGTTCAACGACTTCAAAGCATGCTGGAGTTTCCGATGTGCTACTCTTGGTGCCAATGAAAACTTGTGATGTGCCTTCGTCGGGGGGGTGGTCGGCTTTAGCGAGCTTGCTCCGTCGTCGACGACGAGGACAACCGGGAGAGTCATGCAAGGACTTGAATGTAATCTTTATTTTTATCAAGGATGTCTTTGTAAGATGTGGGATGTAAACTACCAGAACTTTATGTGACCCGGGTTTTCTCAAAAAAAAGGTGGATGGACTTGACAACTGCAGTGTCCATGATCATTGCGGTTGCCCGGATGAATCTTGCCATAGGAGAAGTTGAAGCGTCGGTGTTGGCGGCTCATTTCCCAATGCATGGCTGTGCTAAAAAAACGTGCTCCACTAAGATTGCAGGCACGTGGCCTTGCCTTAACTCCTGCCACCTCTTGGCATGGTCAAGGGGAAGTCAGACAGCCACCTTGTGGTTTTCCTGCTATAAATGCGGATGAAAAGAGGGAAAAAAGATGATTGCTCTCTGAACTGTTCAGATTCACCTCTTTCTGTATGATCTTTTTCCAAGCCGACGCTTGGCCATCCTAGATCAACGATGAACAGCAAGCACCAGAGGCAACCATGACCACCCAAGGGCCAACCCCACTGTCTTCATGCTGTGCTATGGCAGGAGTTTGGGTAAGCTAGGATTTCACCCTCTCTTTTATTTGAGTTGCCCTGATGGTCTTTGCCGTTTAGCGCCATCTCCTCGACAGTCCCATTCAGGCACTTTCCCACCGACGAGGAGAGGACCTTGTCAGCACACCACTCCTCGGGAGCTCGACCCCCATCTCTGGTGGCCTCTTCCTCTCCTCTGACTCTTCTAGCAAAGGAGATGTTGGATGATCACACCTTGGTGAGGGAGCTAGACCTAGCCTACACCATCACCAAAGAGGAGAGTCATGAGGCCGAGTGGTTGCGGTCATGCTTGGCTGCCATGGTGGCAGCACTCGCCGTGGCTGATTAAGAGAGATATTGAACCCAGATTGGTTAGCAAATCCTATCCTAGTGCCAAAAAAGAACACAGAAGAGCTACGCATGTGTATAGACTACACAGATCTCAATAGACATTGCACAAAAGACCCATACAGCCCGCCAAGGATTGATCAAGTCATAGATTCAACAGCTGGTTCAACGATGTTATCGTTCCTGGATTGTTACTCCGGATACCACCAAATTTCATTAAGAAAAGAAGACCAGAGCAAGACATCATTCATTACACCATATGGAGCGTACTACTACATATCAATGCCATTTGGATTAAAGAACACAGGAGCAACATATCAGAGAGCCATCCAAACTTGTCTAAAAGATCAGATTGGAAGGAACACGGAAGCATACATTGATGATGTAGTGATCAAGACTAAAGATCCCGACTCCCTAATAGATGACCTTCAAGAGACATTCAACAACTTAAAAGAGTGGAAGTGGAACCTCAACCCTAGGAAATGTGTATTCAGAGTTCCATCAGGGCAATTACTCGGATTCATAGTCAGCAACAGGGGAATAGAAGCCAGCACGAAACAAGTCAAGGCAATCCTAGATATGAAACCACCCTAAAAATAAAAGACATTCAAAAGCTTACAGGATGCACGGCAGCACTACACAGATTCATATTCATATCAAGGCTAGGGGAAAAAGGAATATAATTTTTCAAATTATTAAAGAGGGCAGGAAAGTTTGAATGGATAGAAGAAGCTGACGAAGCATTTCAGAAGCTAAAAGAATACTTAACCTCATCACCGATCATGGTACCACCAAACAAGGGAGAAGACATGATGCTCTACCAGACACATAGTCAGTACAACCATAGTAGTAGAAAGAGAAGAACCCGGACACACTTGGTACCAAGGCCAGTCTACTACATCAGCGAAGTATTAATAGAATCAAAGGCAAGGTACATACACATGCAAAAGATTTTATACGCTATCCTCATAACCTCGAGAAAGTTGAGACACTACTTCTAAGAACACAAAATCATGGTAATTACAGATTTTCCACTTGGAGATATATTACACAACTAAGACGCAATAGGAAGGATTTCAAAGTGGGCAGTTGAGCTCGGGGCTCTAAATTTAGAGTTCAAACCAAGAACAACAATTAAATCTCAAGCATTGACAGACTTCATAGCTGAATGGACAGAAATCAGTCAAAAAGAACCCGAGATCATCAAAGACCACTAAAAGATGTATTTTGATGGATCACTCAATCTGGGAGGCGCCGGAGAAGGAGTGCTATTCATATCCCCAGACAGAAAACAACTCAAGTACGTGCTACAAATTCTTTGGCAAGCCACAAACAATGAAGCAGAGTATGAAGCTTTCATACATGGTTTAAGAGCCACTAGTACCCTGGGGAACAAGAGGTTACTAGTCTACGGCGACTCAGCAGTCGTAATCAACCAGGTGAACAAAGAGTGGGATTGCACCAAAGACAACATGGGAGCATACTGTGCAGAAGTGAGAAAATTGGAGAAAAATTTCCAAGGACTTGAAATACACCATGTCTTAAGAGATTCAAACGTTGCGGCAGATGTCCTAGCCAAACTAGGCTCACACAGAGCAAAAGTCCCACTAGGAATATTCGTAGAAGAACTAACAACACCATCTATAAAACAACTCAAGACAAAGAACAAGGAGGCAACCGACACAATGGAGGAAGATCAAGCAGCAGAACAATCAAGACAAGTATTGACATTCCAAGTAAGTTGGATGCAAGAATTCATCGACTATATTAAGGACAAAAAGCTGCCCAAAAACAAAATAGAAGCAACACGGGTTGTTAGAAGAAGCGAAAACTACGTATTGGTGAGAGACAAGCTATACAAGAGGGTAGCATCATCCGGAGTACTACTCAAGTGTATCTCAAAAGAAAAAGGAATCAAAATCCTTGATGAAATCCATTCAGGATGTCGCGGAAATCACGCAGCCTCTAGAACCCTTGTAAGTAAAGCCTTCAGATCCGGGGTCTACTGGCCAACAACACTGAAAGACGTTGAAGAAAGAGTAAAAACATGCAAAAACTGCCAGATGTTCGCAAGACAACCCCATGTGCTAGCACACAACCTCATATGCATCCCACCAGCATGGCCGTTCTCATGCTGGGGGCTAGACCAAGTTGGACCACTTAGAAAGTCAAAAGACGGATTCGAATACATCTTCGTTGCAATTGACAAGTTCATCAAATGGATCGAATACAAGCCGCTGGTCAAATACAGCGCAGAGAAAGTAGTAGAATTCATACAAAGCATCATGTATAGATTTGGCATGCCAAATAGAATCATTACAGACCTCGGATCACCTTTTACAGCAAGAGAATTCCAGTATTAGGCAAAAGATTGTGGAATTGAGATAGATTTTGCGTCAGTTGCACATCCCCAAGCCAACGGACAAGTCGAAAGAGCAAATGGACTAATACTACAAGGCTTTAAACCAAGATTATATGAGGACTTAAAAGATTATGGAGGAAAGTGGATAGATGAAATACCAAAAGTAGTCTGGGGACTAAGATCCCAGATTAGCAGAGCAATAGGATACTCACCCTTTTTCATGGTATACGGATCAGAAGCAATACTACTAGCAGATTTGACTGGGATATCACCAAAAATTGAACAATATCAAGAAGGAGAAGCAGAAGAAACAAGACGATTGGAAATCAACTCACTTGAAGAAGTCAAGGACATCACCATCATACAGAATGCAAGATACCAACAAGGACTAAGGAGACACTATGACAAAAGCACAAACCTACGTTCATTAAAACCCGGGGATTCAGTGCTCTGACTTATACAAAAAAAGGATGAAAGACACAAGCTACTTAGCCCATAGGAAGGACCATTCAAAGTCAAAAATGTGACAGGGCCAGGAACTTACGAGCTAACAACCACGGATGACATACCAATCAAGAATACTTGGCATATCAGCCTATTGAAGAGATTCTACAATTAGAAAAAGAATACTGTAACATTTCATCCAAAGGAAATAAAGATTTTTTTGGGCTCAATGTTTCTCAGAAACAATCAGACAGCCACAACAGCCGAACATCTTCGCCTATGGATGACTGCAACAGCCGGTATCCTGACAGGTTCAGGAGCGACCCGAATAATTTAGCCCCGGGTTCTGAGAGCAACCCAAATAATTTGCTTCTCCGAGTTCAAAGAGCGGCCCGCACAATTTATCACGCCTGGCTTAAAAGGGTATTTGCAACGGTCAGTATCCCGATGGGTTCGGGAGCGACCGAATAATTCAGCCCCCGGGTTCCAGAGCAACCCGAATAATTTGCTTCTCCGGGTTCAAGGAGCGACCTGCATAAATTCACCATACTAAAAGGGACAAGCGCAGCAGTCGGTATCTGACGGAGTTCGGGAAGCGACACAATAATTCAGCCCCAGGTTCTAAGAGCAACCCTAATAATTTGCTTCTCCGGAGTCAAGGAGCGCCACGCATAAACTCACCATGCTTAAGGGATAACTGCAATGGCCAGTATCCTGACGGGTTCAGGAGCGACCCAAATAATTCAGCCCCGGAGTTAAGAGCAACCCGAATAATTTGCTTCTCCCGAGTTCAGGAGCGACCCACATATTCAGCCATGCCGGGCACAAGGGGTGACTACAATAGAATAGTCCCCCGACGGGTTCAGGAGCGACCCGAATAATTCAGCCCCGGGTTCTGAGAGCAATCTGAATAATTTGCTTCTCCAGGAGCGACCCACATATTCAGCTATTCTAAAAGACTAAGGGGTGACTGTAATAGACCAGTACCCCAACGGGTTCAGGAGCAACCTGAATAATTCAGCCTCGGGTTCTGAGAGCAACCCGAATAATTTGCTTCTCCGGGCTCAAAGACCAATCTGCATAATCGACCGTACTAATCGGCTTCAAAAGATGGCTATGTCTCAGCATCTCACCGGGTTCAAAGAGCAATCCAAATTACCAAAAGGACTTTACAACTATGAATTCAAGGAGCAACTCAAGATGTCAAAACAAGTCAGTAGAAGATTTAGAGGACAATCAAGAAACAAGAACAAAGTTTGATATCAAGATTAATATAAGGAGAAAACAACCCTTCATATATAAGGAAGATTCATTACAAACAAGATAAGTCAAAGAGGAAAATTACAAAGAACCCTTCAAGGGTTAGCAAGAGGAGCAGGAGGCTCACCTAACTCTAGATGATCTACTATCTTATCTACAAGGTCTGCCAACCCTGGCTCTACAACTGCCAACTGATTGGCAAACTTAGCCGGAGGGTTGTCATCCACTATCCTATTCAAATCTACTTCGGGGTCCAAAACCCAAACATGGCACATGATGCTTTTCACACAATCTTGGAAGTATCCTTTTAAGAAAGTATAAAACCTAGAAGGTATCAGGAGAATGTACTGCCCTAGATGCATCGTGTTGTCACCTTCCTGGCTTATGAAGCTCAAGATATAATTGACGGCCGCCAAAAGGGATTCAAACTTGGACTCGGCGGCCTCTAGGCGTCCTTTCAATTATCGGTTTACCTCCATAGCACGAAAAACATCTCGGTCGGCATCACGCCGTATTCGAACTAAAGCAAGCTATTGCTCGGCTTCTTCACAATAGGAATTAGCAATAGCCCTTACCGCATTGGCGTTGTTCTCAGACGTGGGAAGGGTTTCCTTCATGACTTCTGATTCCTAGAACCAGCGTTCCTTTTCACGATCAAAGCCTGAAAAGAACAAGAAAAGACAAGTGACAAACAAGCAAGAATAAAAGCAAGAAGAGACGCAAAAGAACCTAAGAAGGACAATTAACCAGTGACCTTATCCTTTAACAACTGCACTTCAGCTTGAGCTGAAGTGACAGCCTTCAATGTCGTCTCCCGGTGCCCTTCCTCATCAATAACATGAGTCTGCAATGCAGACTCGGATAGCTGGTGCTGCTTGCATTCCTGCTGAAGCTCTGCTTGAACCCGAGCCAACTCCTTTTGATCAGCTTCGAGCTCTGAAGACAAAGCAGAAGACGCGGTGGCCTCAGCTGGACCAAATAAGAGGTCCTGATCTTGAAGCAAAGACTACAAAGGAAAAAGAACCCGAAGTTATAGAAAACCCGATCAAGGTGAAAAGGTGAGAAAGAAAAAGAGCAAGAGAAAGCAACTTACATCAATCTTGCCACTAAAGTCGGTGATGAAAGCATCGAAAGAAGACTTCAATTGCCCAAGGCAATGAGGACGGCTGAACTCCAGCACATCCGCATCCCCCGAGACAGTTAAGGAGGGGGCGATACAGGAGGAGGTGTTGGCACGCGGGCGCCATGATCTTCAACAACTTCAGGTTCATCTCCAACCCTGCATCCCTGCCGGGCGAAGAAGCACCCGGCGAAGACAACGCGGTGTTGTCACCACCATCGGCCCCGGCGAGCACCGTGGTAGAGACAACTTAGGGTTCAAAAATAGAACCCGGTGGTGGAGGAGCTACATAAGAGAGGCACTCGAAAAGAAAGGAAAATAACGAGAACAAGGTAAAACGAAAGGAAAGAAAATTTGAATAACTCACCGGAAGAAACAACCTTGGGTCCGAAGAACCCTCATCACCGGTAAGGTGGCCACGGACCCATCTGCTGCGGTAGGCCTATAAAAGAATAAGGATGTCAAAACAAATACCATGAAATCATGGCAAGCAACCCAAGAAGCAAAGAAAGAAACTTACTTGGCCATGCGGTGGAAGCTAAATGGCCTCCGCCGCTGAGGAAAGACAGGAACTGGGATCTGACCCAAATCCTCAGAGGCCGTTGAGACCAAAGAGGCCAGGGGCAGAGGTCAAACAACATGAACACATGGGGCATTTGCTCGCCTAAGCCAAAACAAAGAAGAACCCTCGGAAGAGATAAAACCGAGAAGGCAATTAAGGGAAAAACGGCAAGAGATCAAGTTACTCAACGACGAGAAGACAAAGGAATCTCATCCTCAGTGTCATCCTCATTGAGAATCACATTCTCCTCTTCTGCAAACCAAAGTTGAAATATGAGACAAAAGATAAGTTAGAGCAAGGGGTAAAGGAACCCGACTAAGCTCACCTATGATGATATTACCTGTGTTAGGTAGCGGGAAAGAAGAGGAGGCAGTACGCGGCTTCTTCGTGGTAGTCGATGAAGGCTCACCACGGGTTGAACGATTCCGCCTACCCATAAGGATCATGTTAACAATCCCAGGACTCGGGCAATAATCAACATAAGAAGAACCCCCAGCACTCATTCTAAACTCTATATCCAAGTCAGCAGAAACAGACTGTATGGGAGCAGCGGTGAAAGCAGAAGAAGCCTTCCCACCAGCCTAAGCTTCAGGGGAAGCTTCTATGACGAGCTTGAAGGCACGCCCGAGGACCTGAAAAGTATAAATGAGAGAAAAGTAACAACTAGATCAAAAGACATAAAATAATCAAGTTAGATAGAACAGTATGAGAAAGGAAAAAGAACCCAAAAAGATACTAGAAGAACACTCACAGCAGGGGAAGGATTAGCATAACGATGCTCCATGACCCGAGAAGGAATGCAGGGGACCTCCTTCACCAATCTCAAAAGACGCTCCTCCACAAGCTCCTCAGACACTTCTTGGCCGGGGAGCAACCAGGAACAGTCATCAACCTCGGTGTATTCAAAGCCTAAATGCTCCCTCTGCATAAGAGGTTGCACTTGGTGACGGACAGAACTAGCAATGATACCATTGCCAGTAAGACCGAGTTCCTTCAAGACCGCAATACGATCAAGCAAAGGCTTGAGCGCAGCGACCTCAGGATCAGTCAACTTATATGACCAAATATCAGATTTGGCTGGAAGAATTGAGAGATCAGAAGAAAAGTAGGCATTTGTCTTGGGCACGTAAAACCACTTATCAGCCCAGGACAAATGATCAAAGAGAGAAAGAGAAAAGAACTCCGCACCCTTCCCTTGATGGGTTTGGATGTGGCAGCAACCAAAAGGAGGGTTCGAAGTGGAATCAACAAGTTTAAGATGGAAAAGTGACAAAAAAGAAGAAGGCAACGAGGAATACCAATGAACACCTCACAGAGGTGAGCAAAGCGAAAGATAAAGAGCGTTGTTAAGGGCAAGGTGATGAACCTGGAGCCCAAAAATTGAAGGAACTCCAAGAAAAACTAAGATGGCGGAAAACAAAGCCTGCAACGAGCAAAATGAGCAAAAAGGATCGACTAATCCGGAGAAGGAGAAGGAACCATGTGGTCCCCAGGAAGGATATAGCCAGACAGTACCTGAGGACGAATGTGACCTTGCACAACCAGCAGCTCCTTGTCAGCCTCGCCAGTCGTCGGATTCGGCCACACCTTCTACATAAGACGCATCTTGAGAAACTCCTCATTATCAATAACCTTCAGTGACTGTTCTTCATCCACCTCAGTGACCTTAGCCTTTGGCTTGTTCTTGGACCCTCCCGTCTTCCCCATCACTGGCGAATGATTGGCGACGGTGGTGAAAAGAAAGTTTGGCGGCGGCGGCGGAGGAAAGAAAGCTATGGTTTAAGATTGCAAAAGGATTTGGGGATTTTCTTCGCTTGGAGGCAAGGGCAAGTGAGAACAAAAAGATACATGGCAATGGTTATATTTAAAGGAAAAAATACACAGTCCATGCGGCCCGTGAGACGCGGTTACCAAGAGAAAAAATTGCTTCTACTTCTGCATTAAATGGGACTGACAGATAGACCCACCACCTTTACACATCATCCGCAACAGTTACTTTTCAGATCAAGCAGGCAAAAGAACCAGGCCAAAAAGGAACCAGAGTTTAGGACGGTACACAAGTTTTGTTCAAAGAACCCGATAAACGTTGGATCCACAAGATTACAATACTTAAAAGAACCCGATGAGATCAAGCATAGCACTCTGGATTCCAGAGCTTAGAATTCACAGCACAAGTTACCAATCTAGGATTGTTAAAAGAGCCCGAATCAAGCTTATGAGAGCCGTTAACACTTAGAAACAACCCGGGAACATAACAAAAGTACCCGTCCATCATTAGACAACAAGATCAACAACATTTTTATTCACTGATCAAGAAGATACTGGTTTACAACCAAGTACAATCTCTGGTGAAGTCTAAAGAAAGCTAAGGACAACAGAAATCCATCGACAGTGGATAGGAACCCAGTAGAATTTGAGGTTACCATCCCTTGCACCAAGACTCAATATTGCCAGGCAAGAAAACAACCCCGACAGATGTATTCACAAAAGAGAATACGTAACCAAGATTGCTATAGATGGCAAGAGAAGAACGCCAGGTCCACTGAGTTGGCTCCAAAAAGAACACCTGCCTCAGCAAAACAACCAGGAATCAACTCTCAACACGTGCTGATCTACACCACTGTCCAAAAAAGAGCATAGTAGAAGACAGGACATTGGCTGATCCACAGCAAAGCGCAGAGGAGCAAGCCGAACCACGCGTCAACCATTAGCGTATGGATCAACAAAAGGAGGAAAGGTAGGAGCTTAAAGACCAGGCAGCACAGCGTGTGCAACCTGCATCACAAGAGCTCTTCCATTTGCCTCAATGATCCTTACAGATGGATACCACCCTGAGATTAGCTTGCCACTAATCCCAATCACAAGAACTCTACCATTTTCTCAAGAAGATTACAAAAGGAGAAGAAAACGCCCGGGGGCTCGTCAAGCTCGCACACTACAACAATCATAACCGCAAAACTCAGAAGCCACAAGACCTCAAGCAATGGACAACATACACTACTAGGGAAGTGCTCATCAATGACGCTCTGCTTTCATCACGGAAGGCTCCAAAATCATCACAGAAGGTGTTTTGTGATGAACTTGTGATGAAAATCGTTTCGTCATGGAATGAGCGTCATTGATTGACCACAATGATGAAATGACTATTTTCGTCACTGAATGGAATTCATTCAATGACGAAATAGTCATCGTCACTGAATGGAATTTATTTGTAATACCCGGTTTTAAGAACAAAACCAGATATACACCATATGTGAGTCCTAGGAGTCAATTCCCACATATAGCTACAAGTCAAGGGTAGTATCAGTAAACAATGCTTAATAATAACATAGTTAGTAAAAGAGAAATATACCCTTAGGTAGCAATCAGTGGAAAGACAACTCTGATCTTCACCTAAGGACTCCACTCCACTGGATCCAAACTGACTGGTTGATCACAAGCCTAAACTTCTCTGGATATGTGGGGGAATAGCAAGAGTGAGTCCATGTCGAACTCCGCAAGTATAGCAACAAGGTAGTATAGATCCCAACTCATGATCAATGTAATGTAAATAATGTAGAGCATAAAACGGTAAGCAATGACCATGTTAACAATCAAAAGTCATCATCTTAATGTAAGGATTCAAGGCCGCTCGTGTCCTTGAGCAAGGCTAGTATACCAGTTTAATAAACTCTACACAGAGGTGTACACTTTCACTGTGAGTCGTGATTTACCCTTTCGCCCGAGGTGATCAGCCTTTTAGCTCACTACCAAGAAAAGCCGACAGGGTTCACTATGAAGCCTTTCAAAGGTTCATCTAACAGGTTAGGGCCGCTACGGTTTCTTCAATAAAAGCATGAACCCTACCCGGGATCATACAAGGCAGAGCCCCTCTTGCGCCCTTTCGGGTAACCACTAACAAGCTAGAAAAGGTCCTCATACCGAGCTAAAGCCGAGCCATATAGCCCTCACGGTTATGCTTGTAAATCCCGGAGGTTCTCTTACAGTTAATCCTCAAGTTGCTAAAAAGTCATTTTTATCGTTTGTTGCTTAAACATTAATCAAGACACATGATCATGATCACGAAATAAAACCCAAGCTATACTTGCCTTGAACTTAGATCCTTCTTCAAATCCCAAATCTTTGTAGCACTGCCTCTTGATCTTCACTTCTTCTTGGTTGCCAACGTAAAGCTCACCGAGTGGACATGATCTTAAAGCACCACTCAAGCATCTATACAATCATACACAAGGCAACCAATATATCTAAATTAGAATAGTACACCAATCAATAAAACATTTTCAAAACACATCTACGCATTGCTACGATCACACGAGACGTCAAATTCATTGGAATCGAAGCTAAGACGGTGAAGATATGTACGTATGTCATGACAACGAAGTACCGAGACGCACGTCGGGTATGACGGCTCCGTCCTCCGCGTCTTCCTTGTGCAGGGCTTGGCAATGAGTCTTGAACGGTGGAGAGGCTTCGCGGTGGCGACAGTGCAGACGTTGGAGACAACAAGAAAGAAAGAAAATTTGATTTACTATCTAGGGATTCCCAAACTAGGAGCTGCCCCTCATGATAGGATGTGCTCTGACCAAAGGCTGGTACATATATATAGGGAGGAGAAGTCCCTACATCTATATCAATTGGCGATATGGTGCTAATTGATATTGCACCATCCACTTTTACTATATAGGCCTAATTAATTATTAAAGCCCATTAGTACATAAAGACACGGGCCTTAAGCATGAAAATAAATAAGAGATATTATTATTTTTGGATTTAATTAATTTCATAGATAAAATAATTCTAGAAAAGTCCAGAATTGATGTTTAAGCCAAGAAAAATAATCCGAAGGCTCCAAAAATCCGGAGAAAATTCTCGGAGATATTTTGGAACATGAGCAACTCAAATAAAATATTTAGAGCTCATATGAAGATACTTTAGAGCATCTAAAAATTGGATTAGGCTCATAGACAAGTGAGAATAATTTCAAAAAAAGCCGGAAAAATCCCGAGAAGTTTATAGAGATTGATTGACGAAAGAGAAACTGAAATGAGTGTTTTGGATTATAAAGAAAAGATTGTAGGAAGGTTCAAAAGAAAAGCTGAGCTAAGAAATAAGGAATTTGGATGTAGAAAAAGGATAAAAGGATGCCAAAGAAGGAGGACGATTGACCTATTAAACGGATTTTGAAAGCCTTTTCACTTTTGGTGAAAACCACACATCACAATAATATAAATGCACCGGCATGTATGCAAGAACAATGTTGCTACGCCTAGGATGAATTTTAATTTAATGAAAAATATTATTTTATCTAGGTTTTCATGAGCACAAAAATTCATAAATAAATTATTTTAACTCTAGTTTTAAAAGTGCAAATTTTAGGGTGTTATAACTCGCCCCCTTAAGATGAATCTCGTCCTCGAGATTCGAAAGATGGTGATAGGAGTGATATGGAAACTCTGTCTTTATTTGATCCTCATTTTTCCAATTTACATCTTTCTCTGCTTTCATAAGACATTGCACACCTTAAGTACTTTTCCATTGAGAGTCGTCGTGAGGCTTCAAAGTCCTTGGCTAGCTAGTCTGCAAAAACATGACAATCTCCTGTATTGGGCTCCAAATCCGTTTGTTTCTCTTCACCCATATCCAAAAATTCAATATCCACTTTACCATCCTTGGTATTCACACCTTCAAATAGGTCATCATACTCAGGTCCAGGTTGAATACCAATATACTCAATTCTTTCTCCAGATGGTGTTCTTAAAAGTAGCGAACGTTGGGCATAATTGATCACTCCTTTACAAGCGGTTAACCACCCATTTCCAAGGATAACATCTATTTCCATTGACTCCAAAACAACAAGGTTTACTACGAACTCCACACGCTTTATGTCAAGAATAACTTTTGGGCATATGCGGTATACCTTTTTTCTCCTTCTGAAAGGTTAACTATTATGGGTTTCCTTATCGGAAGCATAGTCATCTTATGATCTTCTACATATTTTCTAGATATGAACGAATGTGAAGCCTTGTGGTCAAACAAAACCATAGCAGTGTCTGAACTTGCACCAATGAATCCATAAATGACCTCAGCTCCATGAATGGTAATCATATCCACATTGTTCAACCTTCCAGGAATGTACTTTCGCTTTAACTTATTTTCTTGTTCTTGCTTATTGTGAACATTCTGTTGCGGCTCATCTTGTTGTTGATTCTGGATGTGGTTACTCTCAGTAAGCTTCCCAACACAACCATTCTCATAGTGTTCCATTCCACCACAATCATAACCTTTCTCACTAGTAGTAATAGTACTCTCCATCAAGGTGATGGTAGGAGGTGGCAGCCATAGCTCTTGAGAGGTAAAATGTTGCACTTCATCATTAGGTTGTTGAAACTGGTACTGATCCTGATCTGTGCTACTATGTAGATTCATAGAGTATGACTAATATGTTGGTGGTGCAACAAAATCAAGACAAGTGTTACAACCTACAGATCGATGTTGCATCTTCCTTCTCTTCCTATCATGCTCTTTGCACATATTGTCAAGCACAATAGCTCGATTTACCAATGTTTGGAAATTAGGGTATTTGTTGCCAGCCAACTGTAGCCTAAGATCATAATAAATACCCTTGAGAAAAAGACGTTGCTTGTTAGCATCCTCCTTCACCTCATTGGGAGCATAACGAGACAACTCGACAAACTTGTCATGATATTCACTAGCAGTCATAGAACCCATCTTGAGAGATCTAATCCTCCTGCTTGACTTCTACTAAGCCATCTAGAATGTGGTGTGCTTTGAAGTCCTTCACAAACTCTTGCCAGTGATCGCAGGAGCATTATTGGGACATGAAGACTGATAAGATTTCCACCAAATTTGAGCTTCTCCATGTAGCTGCCCAGAAGCATACAACACCTTCTGTTGATCATCACACAGAGCAATATTGAGTTGTTTCTCAACAACATGTAACCAGTCATCAGCCTCCATTGGATTAGTGGCATGAGAGAATGTCGGGGGGTGTCCCATCATAAATTCACTACGCTTGTTAATAGGTGGTGCTCGATGCTGGTTGTTTACCACATGTTGGACAAGAGTCTGTAGCAGTTGAGTTTGTGCCGTCAAGGCTTGCTCTATAGTTGAAGGATTTGTTGCTGGTGGTGGATTAGAATTGGTAGCATTCCTTCTTGCACCTTGTGAAGCACTTCTCCTGGTAGTAACCATCTGTTTTGAACATGAATGAATTAGGATTCAATCATTCTTAGCATTTCCAGACTGCCACATGGCGGATGAGTGGACTGCCACATGGCGGCTGACTGGACTGTCATGTGTCACTGGCCTGGACTGCCATGTGTCAGTTTTTTATGGGACCACATGGCGTTCTATGATTAGGCCACATGTTGCGCTATGGTTGCTTCTCATTTTCGTCATAGAACAACATATCACATCGTCACAGAATAAAATATATAATCATCACAGAATGACAGCTTCTCAGCACAGGTGCCCATGCTGATTTCATAACAAAATGCAAATAACATTTATATCACCAGTAGCTAACAGATCCAAGATTGCAATTACCATACAACTTAATCAACACTAAACTCAGTTCACGAACAACTAAACTCAGTTCACCAACCCTGGATTTCATCACTACCAACATAAGTGCTAAACAAAATGACCAGCAAACATAAGGATTGCATAAACATAACCACCACCAGCTACAATTTCTAGTCATGCCAACCACCAGCAGTGCTCATGTCGAAGAAGAGTTGTTGAGGGACAAGATATGCTTGAGCAGCGCATTGTTCTCCTCCATTGACTTTTGGTTTACCTCTGCCAGCTTCTTCATCTCCTCCATCTCCCTTTGTGTCCTCTCCTGCTTTTTCTTAGCTTCTTCACTTTTCTTCTTGAGCTCCTCAATTTCACCCTTACAGCAACCCTAGCTTCAATTGCTAGTTGTTCCCGAAGCTCGCTTTCATTTGATGATGATGCTTTGGAGGATGAAACTGGTTTGATGCCAACACTCTTCAGGAAAAGGTCGCTCTTCAGGAAAAGGTTTGAGCTATTCATGGAGAGCACCTGGGACATAACCTGCACACTGGAAACTCCAGTCTCACCTTCAGCAAGTTCTACTCTCAAAGTTTCCATATCATGCTGAAACACCAATGACCCATCATTAGTTGATAGTTATTGCATTAATCTAAGGAGGAAATATCACACAAGATGTATTTTAAAAAATATAAACAACAAGATGTGTACTAGAGAGGTACAAGCAAACCTAGCAAAATAGGCAGACTGTAGTATAATTTATGTAATTTGTGTACTAGAGATGAAACAATCAGAAATCACCTAGCATGTGGAAACAATTAGTTCAGATTGTTCTCGGTTAAATGCAATCTCATTTCTAGTCAACATCTCTCAAGTATTAACAGACCACAATTAATAGAAGGATAAAATATGACCACTCCAACACGACACTCACCCTTCCAAAAATCAAAAGCAGATAGGCCCATTGTACAGTATGGTAGCTAAGTATTTATTCCCCTTTTTCAAATTGATGTAACACCATTTTCAAATACATAAGTTTAACAGTAAGAAGTGGTTGCTTCAGCAGATAATACATAAACATAATGCACATGAGAATAACTAAAAGCATGGGTTTTATAGACTTGGCTGAAGCTAGGTTGCTTCCATTTTCATATGTGACTAGAGAGGTAGAAGCAAACCTAGAAAAAAGGACAGTGAAAATAGATGTCGGGAGTCTGTCACATAGCTGCCAGAGCCGGTAGTCTGATGATACTTGACTTTATGGCAATTATTCTTGTTCTTTTCACTTGTTTCCTAAAAGAGAATGAACATGTGAGATGAGATCATAGTAATAATTGTTAAACAAACATTAGAGAGTGACCGGAAACAAAAGGATCATTTATACAAATTCAGTGCAATAAGCAATTTCAGGTTCAGAGAAATGAGCAAAGTAAGTTCTAACCTCAGAATGTGTTATAGTTGCAGGAGTGCAGCAAACAAGGAACTGGGATGTGAATACAACTCATAAAAAACCAAGATACATAGTGCAGAAAAGAACCGGAAGTGTATATTCATATGGCTGACAGGTTCTATTTTCTACCTCACCTTTTGCAATTTTATCGTCTGCTTTTATTCAAAGTCAAGGCCTGTCCCAATAAGGCTAAAACTCCACCAATTTGTGCTGTCACTATGGCTGTAGCAAGTGCCACCGAGCAGAAAACATACTAAATACTAGTACTAGCCAATTCTGAATATCCTAGTTTCCTATAAAACTCATATCCTAACTATAAGTCCAGCGTGCAATGTACATATCCTAAGCATAAGTCCAGCACACTGTGTAGATGCTCACACCAATGAAATTATGAAAAGAGCCAGTTTACAGAACTATTTTTGGGCAATGTCAAAGAAAACATTAGGCAATAGCAGTCACTCTCAAGTGGCCTACATACTACAGAACTAGCTAACCTAGCTTTCGAATATCTTTGCTTAGGTTCAGTAAAACAATTAGTGATAGTGATACTAAGAGGAATAGTAGAGGATGTCTCAAAATTCCACTAAACTGAAACAACAGAGAGACATTGACCTGGGATGAAGTCGTTCAGGATAAGAGGAAGTCCTACTATAAGTGCCTCTGTAATTGTACCAGGACCAGCCTGCAAATTCCAGATTAACATGCGTCATTCAGATTCAGTCAGTGCAAAAAGACAACAAACACGCAAGTAGTCCAAAATAAACAGTCATCAAATCAAATGACTAAAAGCGTCACAAGCAAAAGACAAACTTTTATATGCAGTCGCAGTGCCGCCACACACTTTTCCATGTGTTTCGAATCCTCTGATCTGGTGAATGAAGGCAAAATAGCTTCAGATGTCAGGCAACCACAACCAGCAGTTACAATTTTGAAACCATAAATGCAGAGGGGTATATTCATCTGAAATACACATCTGAAGTTTCTGAACAAGGCATCGCCATGCTCCAGATCCGGCGTATTCAGTTTTGTGCATGGTATAAAAGAAAGTTGAGTCTGCGTAGCAAGAACATGCAACAAAGTTTGGCAATGGGATAAACTACCTAAAAGCAGTGGGTGTTCATTGGGGTATCAGAACGAAAGATTGCTGATCTGTTTGCCTGTAACCTGGACGTAGCAAAGAAGCACATGTTTGCTGTGGAAACACATGGTGCATAGAACACAGAAGTACAGAACGCAATGCACAATAACCATGTACATTTTGGAGCAGGAAATATGCGAGCAGCAGGAACGGTGAGCAGGGGACCTAATAAAGTAGAACAACTGTCATACAAATAAAAAATGGAAACCTCGAGAGTAACTTGTTTAATCAATGAAAATTAGGAAGTCACTGAACCAATAGTATGTCTGCTTATATTTAAACAACAATAGAAGATAGGGAAAAAGCACATACGTTCACTATAAGATTGAACAGATAGTAATCTGCATGGCTTGTAAACGACTTCAATGAAATTGGTATAAATATAGACAAGAAGATGCATCAGAGTTTCAGAAGTTCTGCTGCCTTGTTCCAGTCCTTCATGGGTGCAACTGCTATACTAAAGAAACAATACATCTTAAGCTATAATTCAGTTTTCTTATAAACACGTATTTTAATATACAAACTGGCAGACCATCGATAGATTTGTTTTTCTCGGTGGTTGGATTTACATGCCTCAGGAAAAAAAAACAATATATATAGTTTCCTGGTAATCAAATGAAAGTGGGATGTGACACCGAAACAATATATATAGGATGAGCTAGCGAGCAAGCAGCAACAACTCCTCATCATTGAGATTCTGCCATGGCGAGTCGCAAAAAAAAAAAAAAAAAAAAAAAAAAAAAAAAAAAAAAAAAAAAAACAGAGATTCTGCCATGGCGCCAAGCGAAGGGAGGAGGAACGAGGGGTAGTACGGGAGACGGAGGACGCCGGCCGGTTACCGGTGTCCTTGGAACTGGCAACGATAACGATCGAGCATTCGAGCGAGCCATCGGCAAGACGAGCGACTGTTTGGGCCCGGGCCTTTCGTCACACAACAAGACCGGAGATCAAGCAGACCTGGCGCCATGGCACAGGGGGTCCTGCTGGCGGTAGGATGAGGGCCTCACGTGATTGTCAGATGGCACATACCTCGCATAGATCATGGATGCACAGGTCGTGTATGGTGGGTAGTGGATGGCGGATCATGGATGGCGGCATCGCAGCTTCTAGCGAGGAGGCATCGTTGCCTGGAACCCTCACGCCCAGCAACCAGCTTCAGGCGCCGCGGCAGGCAGACTTGCCGCAACTCCCCACCGATGGCGACCGGAGGCCGGACCTGGTGCAGTTCTCCGCGGCGGCGACCTCGATCTACCGAGATGGCGAGATCGATGGGGAAAGGGGGGAGACTGCGGAGGTTAATGCGGGGTGGGGAGGTTACGATGCGATTTGTTTGCTAATCACAGGACGCGTGGGCCAGCGTGAACCGCAAATTTCCAGCGGCAAATGAAAATCTTTCGGCGCGTGCCAGCGTGGGCGGCAAATTACCTTGGCGGCAAATTTTATTAAATTTGGATTATTTTTGAAAAATGATCAACTCACCTTAGGCTTGTAGAAATAAATAATAAAAAAATCACATAATTATTAAAAAGAGTGAAACCAATTTTGAACGTTTCTATAATTTGCACCTACACAACATAGATAAAAAAAAACACTAAACAACCTTATATTTTTTATTAATATTTATAGATTTTTTTAATATGTTTGCCTAAGCTGCAAGCCACTGATGATAGGATTAGTGTAGATGTTTATGTTATTTGGCATGCACTTGCAACAGTTTTAATACAATAGGACTACACATCCTTCATAAATAGAAACAACTCTTAGTCATGTAACTATGTGAGAGATATATACATTTTTGGGATAGTACATGATTTGAACCAAATGTTGTCAATTACAAGTTTGTTAGCTCATTGAGGCATGAAACTTTGGTTTGGTCATTTCTTCATCGAAGTTCATTTGGACAATTCAAAATTTGAATTTCAAAATATAAGAACTTCAAAGAAATTTGGAGGACAATATATGATTTCAAATGAAAAATTCGATGACTATAAGTTCTTAGAATTGATCGATATGTACAATTTTCGTTCATTTTTCTAGACTATAGATCGAGGCCATAAAAAGAAATAAAAAACTCCAATAAGTACTATCAGATGCTTGTCCAAGTGATTTGCTCACTCGGTTTGGTACAGGATGACGGTAGTTTCGATTCCAACATGTGCCATAATTTTCAAGTTTTTTACATGCAGTTCCAATTCTCGAAATCGTACAAAATGAATTGAACACTGAAATTTATATGTGGGATTTCTTCTATGTTTGGTTTGCTCATAAGGTCTTCTGTCAGGAGTCCGGTTCGATTCCTACATTCATCATGTTTTTTGAAGTTTTCTTCTTTTTAGTCCATAGTGCAGGCAACGTACAAAAGAAATGAATCAAATTTTGTAAGCATTAATTATTGCTTGTCTAAGCCGTCTTTTTTTGTTTTTCAAAAAGATTTGCTCAAATACACCTTTGTCGAAAAGATTTGAAAATCATATCTCGCTGAGCTGTAACATCTCGGTGCCAGCCACAACGGCGCCAAGCTCACTGGCGTGGACGCAAATGCGGCGCGGACGTGGTAGCTACCTCAGTGCCATTGTGGCCGGTGCAGAGTTGTCACCCTATAGACAGATCTCAGATTTTAAATTAACAACTATAATTATTTGCGAGCAACATTGTTAACAAACGCACAAGAAAAAGTAGTTGGTGCAGCCTAGCTGGTTAGGGGGGATTTTCTAGTAGTGCAAATGTAATAAGATGTTTGAAAATGAATGAGATTATTAAGCAATAATATACTAATTAAAAATCTGGTACAAAAAACATAGAGAAATAAAAAAATAATAAAGACAAAAAAATGATGAAAAAACAACAAAAAAATTGGCTCCCATTGGGTTTGAACCCAGGAGCTCAAGGTTAATGTCAATGTGCCTTACCAATGCGCTATTCATGTGGGCTCACTATATTTCGTGTGTTGTTTTACTTAAACTTAGGCCTAAGCGTGACCAAATTAACAGGCGTGCTTTCCTCTCCTCTCCTCCGAAGACTCGGTGTTCATAGACAAGAGGAAGATAATCTAAGGTCCACCGATCGGTTGGGAGCACACTCGCCTTTCTTCCCCCTACGGCGAACAGAACTGGGAGCACGCCTCGTCCCCTTTCTTCCCCTACGGCGCAGCCCTCAGCCCGCCACCATGCGCTCCTCTGGCCTGCGCTGCCCGCTGCGCCCTCGCCCTCTGCCCGCCCGACGCTCTATTTGGGTAATATGCAGTGAGTTCATTTCGGGTGTTACAATTCAAGGTCTCGAATTGCAAGTGAAATCATACTTTTTAGAGATTAAGGTGGTTGATTGTTCCCTTCCCATGGCATCAAATCTTTACATACTGTTGGCATGTTGTTTTATGGTGTGCATACTTGGACAAACAAGATTAGAACTAAGATATAGGGCCCATGAAGTCCAATGGAAAAAAATAAAAAAAATAATGTTATATGTACAAATAGAAAAATATGCATAATAAAAACTCATATGTGTGAGTGTTCTGGTGGTAAGGCTCTTACCTGTTAACTGGTAGGTTGCGGGTTCAAACCTCCCTGTGGGAGGAATTTTTTTTGCAATTATCTTGTTCTCGGTTTACAAGGAATTTTTTTTGCAATTATCTTGTTCTCAGTTTACAGTGGTAACACAACTCTCTGTCTAGCAGCAGGTTGTGGGTTCAATCCCCCTTGCAGGAGGAATTTTTTTGCAAAAAAAAGGGACGGGACGGGACGAGGCAGGCTGCTGGTCAACCTGGACCGTAGGCCTGCATCGCCATGTCATCAACGTGGGACCCGGTCCCAAGATTTTTTGCAAAAAAAGGGACGGGGCAGGCTGCTGGTCAACCTAGACCGTGGGGCCACAGGGCCTGTGCATCGCCACGTCATCGACGTGGGACCCGATCCTGGGACCGCTCCTCCACGTCCTCGATGTGGGACCTAGTGGTGGGACCACAAAGCCACGTGTTCGCCGCCACATCATCAAGGTTGGGACCCTTTGGTGGGTCCGCATCACCATGTCCTCCATGTGGGACCACGGCGCCATGTCCTCGAGGTGGTACAGGAGGCAAACAATCAATGACGATTTAGTTTTGTTATTGTATGACGATTTTCTCGTTTTCGTCATTATTCTTCGTGCCAAAGCAGCGTCACTTGTGACTAATGACGAACCTGCGCATTTCGTCATCGAATGCTCTCATTCGGTGACGAAATTATTAATCGTCACGAGTGAATCGTCATTGATTAACACATTTCTAGTAGTGATAGCAACCAAAGGAGCAGTATTTATAGCCCAGGATCGGTGCACAAAGACCAAGTCCACTGAAGAAAGAAGTACACAAAAAGGACAACCATGTGAGCACAGGACAACACTCAGACATGACCACACCAGCACGTGTGAATAGTACCAAGCACGCGCACACAGCAACAACAATGACTACACAGGCATAAGGACAAAAGATGTCAGGCATCCAATGCAAGAAGGACGAGAATATCCAAAGCATATTCAGGTTAAAGGATAACCTAGACGCACAGAGAAGTAAATAACCTCAACAACCCAGTACAGCAAAAACAAAGAAAAATAATCATACCCTCAAGACCCTTACCCGAGTTATTTTTCAAAGTGAAAAGAACCCACGAAAGTCTCGATGGCAACAGAACGCCCTCCACCAAAGGAAATTTTTAAAATTTTCTACAAAAGGATCCTCCAGCCTATTGTTCCAATAAGCAAGAGGCTCGAGGGCTATACTCAGTAAGTGCAACTTTCACGAAAGTTGCACTCTCCCAAGACTCAGAAGCAAGCAAGAAGACAAGAAGGATCCTCGAGCCTATTGTTCCAATAAGCAAGAGGCTCGGGGGCTACACTCACTGAGTGCACTTTTTAAGAAAAGTGCACCTCAGTTAAAGAAGCAAGAAGACCATCTCAAGATTTCACCTCAGAAAAAACCCGGCTTTCGAAGCTCTATCATGAAATGCTCAGGGGCTTGTCGATGGGGAAACTAGGGGTTCCTTACCAGAGACATCAAAGACAGCAAGTGGGCCTTGCAGAGAAGCCACGAGCCCAATCTAAGATGACACAAAGCAAGGCGACATGCCAGACCAGAACTCCTAGCCGGATTGTTTATGGAAAAGGATCCAAAACTTAGTTTAGGACTCATCTCTGTGTCCAAGTAGGAGTAGAAAGAACCCGATGCAGTCCCTGGATTATAAAGGGCTGCTGTGGGTACCCCTTGAAAACATCAGTCAACACAATACACAATACAAACAGGCTAAACGCCGACTGGACATAGAGGCTTTTACTTAGGACAACCTGAGGGCTCGAACCAGTATAAAAACATTTGTCTCATTCCATCACACTCAACCATCGAGTTCCGTTATTCATCGAAGCCCGGACAATCTGTCTCGGGTACCCCCGTGACAGGCTATCGGTGGTAAAACATCGACAGATACGTTCTATGGCTATTGCCAGACTTGCTTCTACCCAGCTTTGGCTGACGACTAGACCTTGGGCAAGGTCACTCAGTAGTATCTTATCTCTATGCTTTTGTTGGATTTGATTATGGACCTGGCACTGTATTGAACTAAGCATGTGTGTGTATTTGAACTTAATTTGCTTCCGCTATTTCAATTCTGAACTTGGTTTGTAATAACTTTATTTGAACTCCGATGTGATCAAAATTATGTACGAACACTGTGTATCTTGTGAATGGTGATCACTGGACTTATTATGATCTGGGATGTAATGGAAAAAGTTTAAGATCCCTTGAGATTTTGAATGACCATCGGATTTATTTAGGCTCAAGTATGCGAGTATGCTAGTCAAATGGCAAATTTAGTACTTGTGCTCTAATAAATTGGGTGGTTCTGTTACAGCTGGCATCGGTGGTTCAGCATATTACTGTTCACATGTGTGTTGACACTAGATACGCACACGAAAGAATCAAAAGAAATAATCCGCAAGCGCACGGATATCGGTGAGCACTTCACCCGGGAGATAAATCCCGAGTATCGTATTTGTTTTTATCCGCTAAGAGAAAACGTGCAATAGACTAACCCGATCTTTACTACTACCCCACGGGCTGCTAGTCAAGTGAGAATTAAGCGATATAGAGAGAACTCCTTTGTCGATCTTCTTCTAACCTATGGCAAGCTTTGAGACTACTGTTCTAAGGGGTACTGAGGAATAGACACCACGAGAGGATGCTAAACCGGGCACAAAGGACCTACCTTACCTACCAACGGGAAGTGGATTACAAAGGTAATAAAGGGATTGTCACTTCCCTCACTACTACCACGGTTCCGGCCGAATAGGGAGCATCTACAAGTGATCCTAGCCTAAGCACCACGCTTATGCTAAAGAACGATTACTCTATTCCCAACGCGAAGCGAATAAAGTAAACTTGTAAACCAAAGAACAATAATAACAACGAACTTACTAGTATTAGAAGTTGAATTGCCGAATGATTACGAAACCAAGCCTCGGGTTAGGAGACTTGATCCCGTAGATACACTTGGAGAAGAGACACCGACAGTAGGGCTTCCTCCAAATCTACCTCCACTCTATACTCTCTCAATCTCTCTTGATACTAATACCCTATAGAGATAGATCCATTCGAGGGACCCTTCTCTATCTAACTCTCTCTCTCTAGATTGAAGTCTTGAATGAATTGGAGAATGAATTAGGGTTTTACCCAGGGGCCAGGGGCTCTGCTTATATAGCCCCCTAGGATTAACCACAGCCCTCGGATCAAACCGACCTAAATGGACGATAATTATTGATCTTCAAATGTTAACACCAAAATTTGGTCAGGAATATGACAGGTGGACCCGCAGGCGGCAGAGAGAGAGATTCGGCAAATGTATATGCGGTCGGCTAATTTCCGTGTGTTCGGCAAATGGCCAAGCGGTCGGCAACCGTTTTTCGTTTGAAGGCTGAAAAGGGAAAGGGAAGCTGATCGAAAAGGGAAGGAATCGTGATGGTCAAGGATTCCGATTATGGATAGAGTTAGCGTGTCTTTGTCTTTCCAATTTTGTTTAGATAGCTCGTAAGTGCTTAGGATTCGTGTTCTGTCCAGGGTATAAATATAAACCCTCGACCATTGTAATAAGGGTTCACAACCAATTCAATACAACCGGCTACGCGCCACCCTTCGAGTCCTTTTAGTCGAGTCGCCGAGTTCTTCGAGAGGGCCAATCGATCCGTCGACCTCCGTAAGTCCTGGCAACCTTGTTATCATGTCTAGTATCGTGCGGCGGATTTAGATAATGATGCAAGAAGTCTTGTTGCAATGCTTAGTATCATGCGGTGGATTTAAGCATTGAACCAAGAGGGTTCTGTGTTAGTCATGAGTCGTGCGGCAGGCTAAGATTAGCTAGGAGCTAGTTACCAAAGTTTTCTTTGATTAGGTCATGAGTCGTGCGGCGAGACTAAGATCTAAGCTTAGAGGCTAGTTATCGGCTCTTTTAGATTTGGCATGATCTAATAGATTCATTAAGTTATCACGTGTTGCTTGCTTTATTTAATGTTTAATTATTTGCAACACTCTTTTGCCCAATCTAGATTGATACTCTTTCGGCTTGTTGATCATTCTTTTCATACTTATTCAATATCGAGTAGATCAAGCTCATATAGCCGAATTAGATCAATCTAGGTTGTTACGTGTTGTGGGTTCATCCACGTTATATGTAGATAAGCCTTGACGGGACCGGGTACCGTGCGGCGGATGCGAGTCTTTGGGTTACTCTAGAGCTAGTCATCCGGTGGACTAGAGATCGGTTTAATCTGATAGGTATCTTTTACATGTTACATGTTTGTTCCTTCTTCATGGACCCCGATTCGGCAATCTTGCCGATACGGTTATGCTCACACATGTAGCGAGTATTTATAGATCTGTTAGGTAATTACGTGCTTTTAGCTCTTTATTGATAGATTGTATCATGCGGTGGATTGATCTAGTAGTAAGGAGTGGCGTAAATTCATAGTGAGTGGTATCATGCGGTGGATTAGCTTGCTTGAGTTTATGCTTGACGGGTTTATGAAGGCTAGACGTGCGGCGAGACTAGTTGAAGTAGCCTATGCATGTATTTGTTTAGTAGATTTATATTTATAAGTTATTCATTCTTAATTATTAAGTGCTTGATGATGCTTTAAACACGAGAAGTAGTTTGATATGCGTTTCACGATTCAATCTTGTTCAAACATGTCTTCATCTATCGTATTCGGCAATTTCGTTACGTTTACATTAGTTATGTACTTTAGCCGAATGAACTGCAATCTGTTGCGAGATAGCTTCTATAGCTATATGTCGTCGTAAGTGGCTTCGGGGCCGTAAAGATGGAAGCTGTCGGTCTCACCCGGCACGTTCCGGTTATGATCTTCTTGTTTTATCCCTTGTCGATCTTCGGGTCAAATCGGCGGCACGCTTCGGATTCGGGACGCCGGGCACCCGATTGAAGCTAGGCTTTCCGGCTTCTTTGTGTGTGAGACGGGGTGGTCACATTTTGTGTCAACACACTTTTTGGCACGCCCGGTGGGACGAACTTCTCAATATAAGATGGGATCGGAAATTGACAACGATCACGTTACGAACGTGACCATGGACGAGCTGCCGCGAGCAACGCCGGATGGTGGAGCAAGCAATGGAACAATTTCAGCGAAATGTCGATGTCCTTTTCCAAGAACAAGAGTGGCGAGTGATGATCAAGCAAGCACGCCACGAATTCTTCTCGCTGGTCAATCGATGTTGCGACGAAGAGGAGATGCGAGAAGGTAGTTGGAGCCATCTACAAAGGCAGTAGGAGACACTATGTTGAATCACAACACGGCTTTTCTGGGCACCTTCCGCAAAATCATGGCTGAAACTTTTGGTCCGGCGGTTGACAAACGATTTGAAGCAAGATTTGGAGAGCTTGCTTTGGGCCGTGTACTTCAACACTCAACAATCTTCGGGGAAGTCAACTGGAGGAGATGAGATAATCGGTACAAGCAAGGATGGAGCTATTCATGATGGAAAAGAGAAGCCTCCTGTGACCGAGCAGCAAACTCATGGTCAGGTAGCTTTTGGTGCAACAACAGATATACCCGCATCTGCATACAAGATTTCTCCGGTAGCAAACAGTTGCATAAGAGTATCTATGGAGATGGGTATAGTGAATTCACGATTACGGTGCTCTGGATGCTTTGCCAAATCCGGGATACGGGAGTGCATCGGGAGTGCCTTCTAAGAGACGAGGGAGCAAAAGATGCAAATGATGAGCTCCTAAGCGAGAATGGCCGATATGATGCGAAATCAATTCGGCTGAAACCAAAGCATCGGACATATGCATACAAATCTCCTTTCCCCGAGAATGGTACAATAGGGTAGCTCTTCCACCAAGAGTTAAGCCACCAACGGATTTGACCAAATTCTGCGGTCAAGATGACACCAGTACCATTGAGCATGTCGGTAGATATCGATGCAACTTGGAGAAGGCTGCTGTGATGAAGCTTGGAGGATTAGATATTTTCCTATGTCTCGACGGGGCCGGCTTTCACATGGTTTGCATCGCGGCCGGCCAATTCCATTGGTACATGGGCGGGAATTGGAGCAAAAGTTCCATTCATACTTTTATACGGGGAACCAATGAGAAAAAGATGGTTGATCTGTGGGCTATGAGGATGAAGACTGCGAGACACCAATGGAGTATCTCCGAGATTCGGAGAAGCAAAGAACATGTGCTATTCTCGACTATTCTGATGATCAACTCGCACAATTGGTCATTGCGGGCATCTTTGCCACATATCGAGACAAGCTATTCGGCATGGAGTTTGAAGACCTTGGGCGGCTTGCACAAAAGGCAGCGACAATGAGCAATCAAGCCCAAGGGTTCAAAAGAGATGCTCGTTTTCGGAAGAACGGTGCAACCTGTTGACATGTATCGAGGATTTCTAGAAGAAGCATCGAATATGAAGATGAAGATGAAGTAGGCTAGCTGCGAGTTGAGCTGGACAAAGGAGCCTACTTTGGTCGATCATCGGTGGGTAAAGCGACAAAAGGGATCCTATGATTTTGATGTCGATAAAAGCGAGATAAGCTCTTTTTGTATCGGTCCAAGAGGGACGCGTTAAGGCCGAAAGGACATCCTATCTTTGCGCCACTGAAGGAGTAAAGGATAAGAAGTACTTGTGGATTTCATGATACAAACTCTCATCATATCAATGATTGCCGAGTGTTCGAATAAAATTCAAGGCTATTCAAGATGGACACTTAAGATTTGATGGCAAGATGAAAGTAGACAAGAACCCGTTCCCTCGAACATGGTCTCTTTCTCCATAGGCATGGTTGATGCCGGTGAGTCCAAGGAAAAGGGAAAGATGAAGGTTCGACATCGAAAGAGCCAAGGAGAGTGGTTACGGTGACCCTAATCGGCAAGTTACCAAGGAGGAAGTGCAACAAGCGCGGTTCAAGAATAGCCAAACGAGAAAGGGTCGGACTTCGGATGCGGCTAAGGGAAATTGCCGAATACACGCTGATCCGAAGCGCGGGGTTACTGACACGACACTTGTTGAATAAGTGGCAATGGGAAAAGAAGATGGAATATGATGAGGAACAAGACATTGAAGAGGAGCGCGAGTTCATGGCGAACGTCGCGGATATGAAGCGGAGGTGCGCCAAAAGAACAAGAAGAGTACAAGAGAACAAGAGCAATCTCATTGGAACTGTTCTTTCTTCAGACACTGTTGGAATGAAGGCTTGAAGTTGCCTGCCAGGAACAATTGTCCTGAATGCAGTGATCAATATTCAGAATACAGGCAATCTCGAGTCAACCGCCGTCCCGTTCACGATAGACTTGGGATGAAAGTTCCAGAGAACGATCGGCGCTTAAAAATAAACAGTTTTGATGAACATCGGAGGAAGAGATTTGCGAGATCAAACTTGGGCTCACAGCGGTGTCCATAATGCGAGAGGAGAGCTCCTACGGGTGGCAAAGAGGACAGTGGTGCCCTCTGTGCAACGGAAAAGTCGGAAGAGAAGAGTTCGAGCGTTTGAGAAATCAAGAACTGAAACGGAATTAGCCGAAAAGAAGCCAATGTGGCGTCCTAAGAAAAAGGATAATGGACGGGGTCCTTCGGTGATACTAACATGGTGTTCTTTATTCCATTAGAGTTTAAAGCTCCTGAAGATCAAGAAGTGCAAGATGAGGTATATTCAGATTTTGATGAGGCCGAATGCCGAGACTTGATGGCTCAACTTGTGTTGACTCGGCAAGCAATCTTTGACAAGCCGAGTTAAGAACCGTCATCGAAACCATTATACCTAAAAGGATATGTCAATGGCAAGCCTTTAACCAAGATGCTTGTTGATGGAGGGGCTGCTATCAATATTATGCCCTATGCTACTTTCGGGAAACTTGGTATGACAAATGAAGATTTGCTTTGGGACGACATGATTCTTAGAGATTTTGCGGCAATGCTTCGATACTCGTGGAGCGTACATGTGGAACGATGATTGGATCCAAGACCTTGATCACTACCTTCTTTGTCATTGATGGCAAGGGGGCATATAGCATGCTTACGGGAAGGGATTGGATCCATGCTAATTGCTTTTGTATACCCTCAACTATGCATCAAATCCTTATTCGATGGGTAGGAGATGATGTAGAAGTTGTTCAGTGATGATTCGATTAGTGTTGCCACTTGAGCCTGCTTATTGGGAGTATGACGGACTAGATTGCCTTTCGGGTAAGGTATGGAAAGAAGGTCCTGTCAATGTGTTCGACGAGAGATCAACGGCCCGATCCAAGCGATCGGCTCGACAAGTAACTTTTAATGGGCAATCCAATCAATGGCAACAAAGGCAAAGCTGGGTCGTGGTTTCATGTCGGCCGACAAGTTAGAAGAAATCAATGTTGGTGATAGCACAAAGTCAAGGCCGATGTATATCGGTGCAGATTTAGACCCGAATATAAATTGAAGTTAATAGAGTTGCTTTGAAGGAGTTCAAAGATTGTTTTGCTTGGGATTACACGAGAGATGCCTGGATTGGATCGATCAATTGTTGAGCATAAGTTGCCTATAAAACCTGGATTTCGTCCCTTCAAACAACCTCCACGAAAAATTTATAAAGAAGAGGTATTGGCCGATGTAAAGAAAGAAGTTGAAAGACCGATTGAAGCAAACTTTATTCGGCCATGCGAGATATCTTTGAGTGGATTTCAAATATAGTGCTGTCTACAAAAAGAATGGGAAGATGAGAGTATGCATAGATTTCGAGATCTCAACAAAGCTACTCCCATGGATGGTTACCCAATGCCGGTTGCCGATTTACTAGTTGATGCGGCGGGGGTATGAAGTCATCGGCTTTATGGATGGCAATGCTTGGCTACAATCAAATTTTCATGGCGGTTGAAGATATTGCAAAGACGCATTCGATGTCCCGGCCACATTGGGTTATTTGAATGGATAGTAATGACATTTGGATTGAAGAATGCTTGGTGCAACTTATCGAGAGAGCCATGAATTATATCTTTCATGAGTTGATCGGCAAAATTGTGGAAATTTATATTGATGATGTGGTGGTCAAATCCGAGAGACCATGAAAGACATTTAGCCGATTTGAGGAAGACTTTGGAGTGCACAAGGAAACATGGTTTAAAAATGAATCCAAATAAGTGTGCTTTTGGGGTCTCGGTGGTGAGTTCTTGGGGTTCTTGATCCACAAAGGAGGGATAGAAGTTGGGAAAAAGAGCATGGAAGCAATAGACAAAGTTGTTCCCCCAACTAATCTTACGAGTTGCGGTCATTCTTGGGCAAGATTAATTTCGTGAGGAGATTCATATCCAATTTATCGAAAGAGTATTGCCTTTCTCTCCATTGTTGAAGCTCAAGAAAGATCGAAATTTGTTTGGGGTGACATACGGCAAAAGGCTTTTGATGAGATCAAGCAATATATGAAGGCACCACCGGTGTTGGTACCTCCACAACTTGAAAAGCCTTTCAAGGCAGTATGTGGCGGCCGATAGCCTAACAATAGGATCGGCCCTTATGCAAGAGTTTGATGGAAAAGAAAGAGTAATAGCTTACATTAGCCGAAAATTGTTAGATCCTGAAACAAGATATTCGGCTATAGAAAAGTTCTGTTTGTGTGTTTATTATTCATGCACCAAATTTCGGCACTATTTGTTAAATGCCGAATGTGTGGTGATATCTAGTTTTGATGTAATTAAACACATGCTATCAATGCCGATTTTAAGTGGCGGAATCGGCAAATGGGTATTAGCACTATCGAGTTTAATTTAAGGTATGAGTCGGCAAAAGCGGTGAAAGGACAGGCAATTGCCGATTTTATTACTCAACATCGTGATTTATCTTTTGATGTGATTAACATTGCCCCGTGGACATTATTTTTTGATGGATCGTCATGTGATAAAGGCGGTGGTCTTGGTATTCTTTTGATATCCCCACGTGGAAGGACATTTGAGTTTGCTTTTTCAATTGAATATCCTGTCACTAACAATCAAGCGAGTATGAGGCTTTGCTTAGAGGGCTTAAATTTGTTAATAGAAGTGAAGGCTGTTGCTATTGAGGTGTTTGGTGACTCGGAATTGGTGATCAATCAATTAACGGGACAATATGAATGCAAAAATGATGTCTTGCAAGGGTACCATGAACAATGTAGGGAACTTCGAAAAGCTTTTCGGTAGTTACTTTGCATCATATACCCGAGAGCACAATGGAGAGGCAAATAAATTAGCTCAAGCGGCCTCTGGATATCGGGAAAATCATGAAGTCTATACGGCGAGAAGAAGGTGCTTTCAATGGTGATCAGATAAAAGATGATTGGAGAAGTGATATTATCAGTTATCTGAAAGACCCATCTCAAAAGTTTCCCGAAAGCTCAGGTATAAAGCCCTTAAGTTCGTACTTCTTGATGATCAGTTGTACCACAAGTCTATAGATGGAATGTTGCTCAAGTGCTTAAGTCAAGAAGAGGCTAAGAAGATTATGTTTGAAGTCCATGAAGGAGCTTGTGGTGCACATCAGTCGGCTTACCGAATGAAGTGGATAATAAGAAGGACAGGGTACTTTTGGCCAACTATGTTGGAAGATTGCTTTGAATATTACAAAGGATGTCGAGATTGTCAGATATTTGGTAATGTTCAAAGAGCACCTGCATCTGTTTTGAATCCAATAATTAAACCTTGGCCGTTTAGAGGATGGGGTATAGATTTAATTGGACAGATCAATCCTCCATCTAGCAAAGGACACAAATTTGTGTTGCGGCAAAGTTATTTCACCAAGTGGGTTGAAGCTATCCCTTTGAAAAAGGTCACATCGAAAAATATGATCAATTTTGTCAAGGAGCATATAATTCATAGGTTTGGGATTCCACGAGACCATTACAACGATCAAGGGACTCGGTTCACTTCTTGAGTTTTGTGACTTTCTTGAAAGCATGGGGATAAGATTATATAATTCTTCTCCTTATTATGCACAAGCTAATGGCCAAGCGAGAGGCATCAAATAAGATCATGATCAAGATTATCCGAGAAGAAGATCGATGAGAAGCCAAGGAGATGGCATTTGGTCCTTAATGAAGCATTATGGGCTTACCGAATGGCTTGCCATGGATCCACACAAGCATCTCCATATGAGTTGGTTTATGGACATAATGCTATAATGCCTTGGGAGTTGCAATCGGGATCAAGGAGAGTTGAATTACAAAAGGACTGACGAAAAAAGACTATAAGGATCGATGATGGATGAATTAGAAGATTTGCATTTGATTCGTCTTAAGGCCTTGGAGAACATTGAGAAGAATAAAATACGTGTTGCCAAGTACTACAACAAGAGAGTTAAAATTAAGCAATTTGCGAAGGAGACTTGGTTTGGAAAACAATATTGCCGATTGGTACCAAAGATAAACATTTGGCAAGTGGTCACCAAATTGGGAAGGACCTTTTCGGGTTGTCGGTTGTGCACACAGTAATGCGTATATATTGAAAACATTATTTGGAGAAGAACTTACTAGAGCCATCAATGGCGATACCTTAAGAAGTTTTATCCAAGTGTCGAAGTTGGATCTTAATTGTGACTATGACATAAGCGTGGTATAGCCGATTACATAAAATCGCCTTCAGAGCAAAGGAAAGAAGTTGGAGAAAGATAGCCGATGTTTTTATATCGCCTCTAATGCAAAATAGCCGATATCGTGTGTATCGTCTTTAGAACAGGAAATAGCCGATACGGTTGTATCGCCTTTAGTCAATTTTTTATGGAATAAATGAACAGTTTGATCTTATCTCTCGGATGGTAGGTTTATCGGGAGAAGATAAAGAGAATTGGAGAGCTACGCTACAAAAACGTCAAATCATGGAACAGGATCAAGATCTAGTCGGCTAAGACGTTGTTGTGCGTTCGGGAAGATTTCGTTCGGCAAGTAAGACGCGTTCGAGTTTTAAGTAAAGGATTGATGATTCGAGCAAATGCAACAAAGAAATCATCACGGACGAGCAAGAGCAAGGAGAAGGCCAACATTCTTCATTTAAAATTTTATTTACAACCCGCATCCATCCTAATACAAGCTACTCCTCTTCCTCGGTGAAGAGCTTGTTGAGGACGGACTCCGGGTTGGTGGAGTTGGCCGCGGCGTCGGCGTGGTTGTCGTAAGACCCCAGGAGGCCTTCGATGCCTTCGACTTCATGGGGAGGCCCGTCCCGGAAGCCAGTCGGCATCTGAGCGTAGTCGCTCCCAGTCCAGGTGGACATCCCCGCCAAGCCGAGCGCGGCGCCGAGACAACGCCGTGAAGAGCGACCTGGTCGATTGACCGAGCACCGCCTCGAGACGCTCTCCACGCGCCCCCGGGCGTTCACGTGGTTGGCCACCTCCGTCGCCGCCAACTTCGGGCGGTCCGGCTCAGCGGTGAGGTCTCGCAAAGAAAATTAAGACGGATCGGTGAAGCGATGAATCCGGAAAGAACGGGGATTGAAGGGCAATCGGCAAAAGCAAATATGCGGTGATGGCCTCGCTCATCTGCCGGCCGGTTGTCCTCCAACTCCGGTGAGCGATCCCGAACTTCTTGGTTTCTTCACCAAGAAGCTCCATTGCCTCATCCCGCTCGCGGCGATACGCGCGGCGTCGTAAGCGGCATGCGGCGGGATCTCCTCATCGTCCGTTCCCATATCGGGACGTACGAGAGACCCCGATGAGGCCGAGGCGTAAGCCGTAGCGAGCGCCGGAGCCGGGTAGGAGCCGGGCTGGAGCCGGGCCGGCGTAGGAGCGAGGGCGTCAACGCCGCGCGCGCGCGCCGGAAGCGCCATTGTCCGGTGCTGATTCTCGCCGTCCTTCAAACAAGATGCAATCAAAATCGGCTAAACAAAAAGAAGAAACCGCAAAAGAATAAGTAAGACATCTCTTCTGCGGTGAGACGGCGGCCACCGTGGCTTCCCTCCGCCGCGTCCGCCGCGGGAGCGGGGACAAAGGGAGCGAATGTGGGTACCGGCCGGGCGACCCGCCTCCGGGCATTGGCGATGTACTCGCCGATGTCCCCGATGACCCCGAAACGAGATCAAGAAGAATGAGCAACCGCAAGGGCAAGGACTCGATCGGGTAAAATCGGCGAATAGCACAACTCAAGGGATTGAGAAATCTCACCGCGGCGCCGGTTCTTTGCTTCCCTCCGCTCGTCTGGGCGGGACGCTTGTTGCGGTCTCCGCTGCCCGCCATTGGTGGTGGTAGGGTTTTCTGAAGACTTGAAGATGGAGAAGAAGTGGAAGAGATTAGGGATGGTGGCAACTGCTTGTGCTTGTGTGCGAATGGTGGGAGCCGACTGGTCCTATTTATGAACGTGGGAGCCGTGGCGAAACTGAAGGAAAGCCAAGCGACGATAGGGTTTCCACACCTATGGGCCGAAATTGAATTGGGCCAGGCCCATCACTACTGACGATTCAGTTGCCATGCGCTCGGTCGGCTAAATGGCTGATGAAAGGTATTCGGCTAAGACGGGCGCTCGAAACATAGCAGTTACATTCGGCTAATACATGCATCAAGTGAGTACAATCATGACAAGGATAGCCGAATGATGACGAGAAGGAAGTCTCAAAATATTAAATCGGGATGCAGTACATTCAGAGCATAATATTTATAGGTTTTGTCATACAAGCCAGAAGTTTATACATTCAAATAAGAATTGATGACATTCAAGGCGCCAATCTTGATTTTGTTGACCTCATCAAGGGCTCTTTTGTCGTCAGCCTCTGAGTTTTGGATCTGCTGCAGCCTGTTCTTGATTTGCTTGGTATCTCTGACAAGAGAGCTTATCTTGGTCTTGGCGAGTCAAGAGGTGGCGAGAAGCAAGCTTGGCCTCGTGGGATTGAATATTAGCATCCGGTTGAGCTAGTTGAGCTGCCCGTCTTGTCCTCTCATCTCTCATACTGCAATTCGGCCCCAAGGTGTCCCGACCGTTTGGCCGATTTAAACTCGAGTAGAGCTCCTTGACTGTTGCTCTGGTTGCCTTGTCGGTCTCCGGGATAGTCTTGTCGACATATTTTTATGAGCTCTCTTGACAACGGCAAAATGGTCATCAAGATGAGACAAGGCGTTGATGGCGTCCTTGAGATCAGAAGGGAGCTCTTGGATGAATGGCTCGCTATTTCCCTTATTTTGTCGAGACTCCCGAGTCGGTCAACCATATCCTTTTCCAAAAATGAGATTATGGCCTTCGGTTTAGCGACTCTCTGTTGATAATTGCCGATTGGAGGATACTTCATCATAATCGGCAAACTCTTCGGCAATGAGGAGAAGCCGGCTGTTGAAGAGCGATATCCCGATGACGAAGAAAATTTATTAGCCGAGTGACTTGACTCAGATAGGAAATGACTGAGGAAAGTTAAAACAAATACCTCTTCGGCAAAAGTCTGATCGACGGCCTCCTGAGTAGCATCAAGGCTTTGAGTGATTGACACAGTTGCTGTCTCGTGAATAGCAGTGTCATGACTGGTTGATATGTCTTGAATTGCCAAAGGAGCTGAATCTGGTACATCTTGTAGAAGAATGTTCCCTGTTGCCTCTCCTGGCTGATGAATGGGGATGTCTGAAACTGTTTGTTCATCAACCTGATGAGAAGGGATTTCTTTTGCTACTTCTCCTTGTTCACCTGCTTGGTCATGTGTTTGGTGAGGAGAATTTTCTTCTGTTGTTTCTCCTTGGTTACCTGGGCCAAATATAATAAGATTGGTACAGAGGCAAAAGGTGAGAATTATGAAAGCAAATACACACCAGGATTGATAGGCTCATCGGCATTTGCTTGGCCAATGGAGGCTTCAGGAGAATTATCTAAGATCACCACCCTGTCAGGACTTTGAGGGTTGACCTGTACCTGCTGAAAGATGATTATCAATTCAAATATATTTGCAGGAAGAAAATGAGGGGTCAAAAAGCATTCATACCTGAGGGGGCAGTTTAGCTTTCTTTGTTCTTGTTTTCTTGGGGATGGCAGTGTCCTTGATGGGGGAGGAAGGAGTTTTTCTTTTGAGATCCTTCAGGAGCACGGTGTCATCAGCAGGTATCTTGTTGAATGCCTTCAGATTAGGAGCATCATGCCCCAGAGCAGTAACAGGACCAGGCTGCCAGTATTGAACCTCTGGGGGACTTGGAGGGACAATATCCTATTCAAAAGAGGTGCTTAGAAATAGAGCAGAGACATACAGTGAAAAATGGTTATAAAGGCATACCTCATCATCAGAGGAGAATGAAGGCATTAGAGCTTGACATAAAGGGTGGACTTGCGCTCTGAATATATGAGAATGCCATTCCTGCCACCAGAGATTGAATGAAGGATGAGCAGCTTCAATTATTACCAGAGGATTAGGTTCATATGTTGGAAGCTTGCATCCAAGATTGAAAACTTTATTGGCCTCAATTGCATTCAGCAATGTCTCCCTGGGTCTGATTATGCTTGAAAAGTATGGCCTTGGGGGCAACTGGCCAAGTCCAAATTGCCTGGCAACCATGTTTGGATTGTAGAATTCATAAGTTGAGCTTATCATCCGGCCATGATGAAATTCTGCTGGTAGGGCACAGGGCTTGATGAAGGAGTTGAAAATATCCCTAGAATCATCATCTACACAGCCCAGCTCATAGCTAAATCTGCAGGGGAGAGTTAGATCTTCATTCTCTCTATATGGAAACCGAGATCAAATGATTGAATCCCTTGTAGAAGATCTTGAAAAGACGGCCCGGTCCAAGTCAATGGTGATTGAAGATGCAGCTTCTCCATAAGTCGACAAGACTTGTATCAGGATCTTCACCTTCAAGATAGTTAATTGAAGGAAAGTTCGGGTTATGAAGATCAACGAGACAATTTGATGCATATATAATTGCAACCACATCGAAGGAGCCACCATGGTCCATTGACACAAGAGATTTCACTCGGTTCCTCATCCGAACAGTGATTTGATGCATCATGTGATAGAACGCTCCCGACGAGATATTTCCCCAAGGGAATCGATTACTGCGGCCGGTTCTTCCGCCATCACTATATGATTCGAGTTGGCTCATTGGATTTACCACGAAAGATGAATCTGCATAGCCACATGTTCATGAAAGCCCTATATTCTTTATCGACACGGGGGCCGGTCGAGGCATAAGTCTCGAATGTACTTGGCCCAACCTCCTCCCGATTTAACCGCATTCTGTCTGGTTGCTTTTGTATTTGAAAGGGTATGTTGGCTTGGTGACATTCGGACCGTCATCATGAAGATGTCGACAAGGTGATCGACATTGGGCCATGGCCGAAGGTGAAAGCATTGATGGCGTCGGACCAAAAGTGAGAAGCAAATATCAAGAGGGAGTCGTTTCTTGGCATATCGGCTAGGGAGAACTCCGGACAATGCTGAATATCCTGTGATTCCCGAAATCACCGTTCTGGACCGCATCCTACGGTACCAATCACGCCATCCTGTTATTGAGGGAAGGGGCCAAGTCTTGAAAGTATTCGGCCATCTATTCGGGGGGGCAATCCTAGATTTGAATGGGATCCGCAAGGTTTCTTTTTCAATAAAATCCCTCGGATTAGAGTCTCCCATCGGACCAAGGAAAAATGATCCAGGATAAGCGAGATTAGAGATCAAGATTTCGTTCTTCATTTCCTTTAAGAGATTGAAGCAAATGGATCAAAAGGGGCATATAGAAGAAGGTTCAGGAAAGTTGCCGAATAAGTAAAGCAAGTAGGATTACCTCCAAGAGCTCCTCTTGAGTTCCTGTCGCCATGATGGAGCGATTGAAGACTCCGCCGCCATTAAACGAAGATTTGATCTTGAGGTGGCGGGCCGCGGTGGTGGTTTTGACCTAGGAGGAAGGCGCTTGTGGTCAATTTCGAAATAAAACCTTTTTATCCCGAAATTGAGGGGGCATGTGTTAACACCAAAATTTGGTCAGGAATATGACAGGTGGACCCGCAGGCGGCAGAGAGAGAGATTCGGCAAATGTATATGCGGTCGGCTAATTTCCGTGTGTTCGGCAAATGGCCAAGCGGTCGGCAACCGTTTTTCGTTTGAAGGCTGAAAAGGGAAAGGGAAGCTGATCGAAAAGGGAAGGAATCGTGATGGTCAAGGATTCCGATTATGGATAGAGTTAGCGTGTCTTTGTCTTTCCAATTTTGTTTAGATAGCTCGTAAGTGCTTAGGATTCGTGTTCTGTCCAGGGTATAAATATAAACCCTCGACCATTGTAATAAGGGTTCACAACCAATTCAATACAACCGGCTACGCGCCACCCTTCGAGTCCTTTTAGTCGAGTCGTCGAGTTCTTCGAGAGGGCCAATCGATCCGTCGACCTCCGTAAGTCCCGGCAACCTTGTTATCATGTCTAGTATCGTGCGGCGGATTTAGATAATGATGCAAGAAGTCTTGTTGCAATGCTTAGTATCATGCGGTGGATTTAAGCATTGAACCAAGAGGGTTCTGTGTTAGTCATGAGTCGTGCGGCGGCTAAGATTAGCTAGGAGCTAGTTATCAAAGTTTTCTTTGATTAGGTCATGAGTCGTGCGGCGTACTAAGATCTAAGCTTAGAGGCTAGTTATCGGCTCTTTTAGATTTGGCATGATCTAATAGATTCATTAAGTTATCACGTGTTGCTTGCTTTATTTAATGTTTAATTATTTGCAACACTCTTTTGCCCAATCTAGATTGATACTCTTTCGGCTTGTTGATCATTCTTTTCATACTTATTCAATATCGAGTAGATCAAGCTCATATAGCCGAATTAGATCAATCTAGGTTGTTACGTGTTGTGGGTTCATCCACGTTATATGTAGATAAGCCTTGACAGACCGGGTACCGTGCGGCGGCAATGCAGTCTTTGGGTTACTCTAGAGCTAGTCATCCGGTGGACTAGAGATCGGTTTAATCGATAGGTATCTTTTACATGTTACATGTTTGTTCCTTCTTCATGGACCCCGATTCGGCAATCTTGCCGATACGGTTATGCTCACACATGTAGCGAGTATTTATAGATCTTTAGGTAATTACGTGCTTTTAGCTCTTTATTGATAGATTGTATCATGCGGTGGATTGATCTAGTAGTAAGGAGTGGTGTAAATTCATAGTGAGTGGTATCATGCGGTGGATTAGCTTGCTTGAGTTTATGCTTGACGGGTTTATGAAGGCTAGACGTGCGGCGGACTAGTTGAAGTAGCCTATGCATGTATTTGTTTAGTAGATTTATATTTATAAGTTATTCATTCTTAATTATTAAGTGCTTGATGATGCTTTAAACCTGAGAAGTAGTTTGATATGCGTTTCACGATTCAATCTTGTTCAAACATGTCTTCATCTATCGTATTCGGCAATTTCGTTCTGTTTACATTAGTTATGTACTTTAGCCGAATGAACCGCAATCATGGGCGCGATAGCTTCTATAGCTATATGTCGTCGTAAGTGGCTTCGGGGCCGTAAAGATGGAACTGCTGGTCTCACCCACGTTCCGGTTATGATCTTACTTGTTTATCCCTTGTCGATCTTCGGTCAAATCGACGCACGCTTCCGATTCGTACGCCGGCACCCGATTGAAGCTAGGCTTTCCGGCTTGCTGTGTGTGAGACGCAGGGTGGTCACATTTTGTGTCAACAAAAGTCGGTGGAGGCAGGATCCGTGAGACTCCACCTGATTGGTGGAGCTGGGGAGTCGGCCGACTCCCCTCCTGGCGGCCGACCGCCACGGTGCGAGTGGGCCCCGGTTTCGGTGACGTCTTCGGAGTCTTCTAGATTATACTTTTTCACCCGTTTGGTCTTTCTCTCTATGTAAACCCGACATGTGGGCCATCTTGGTTGATTTTCACTTTGTCACCTGCAGAAATAGATATTCACCAAAACTCGTGGAATTACGTCGGTGGTAACCCTATATCTATCAAGTATTTATAAATAGATCCATTTGTATGCTAAGTTGACGGTTAATTTTATGAGTTAACGACCGTCAACAAACTCCCCCACACTTGTCTTTTACTCGTCTCGAGGAAAAGGATGGATTACTTTAAGCATAGCCTCAAACCAAGATATCAACATTAGATTATTCCTGATCATACCTGTACTGCGGGATTCAAAGTGTCTACCATTGAACTTTGGGGAGTTGAAAGATGGAACAGCGCGAAGTAGAGATCCGTCTTCTATCAATCCTGTCACTCGGAGTTTTTATAATATTTTTCGCAAAGAAAACTTAGCTTACCCTTCTCCATCATGTAGCACACTCGAATCACTCATTGTATGTGGTATTTGTGGATCTCACCATTAAGTATAGAGCACTCAAATCTCTCAATGTATGTAGTATTTATGGAACTCACTTGAGGCATGTGAAAGGATATGCCTCCTATTCTACTAAGGCTTATGTGGAGTTTAAGGTATGTCAAGGAATAGCATTTTTACCTGCGTATATTGATTAGTCAAAAACGGGAACCAAGGAGACGGGGACCTTACTCTAGATCAAGTGTGTGCAAGTGTGTGGAATATTTGGTGGCTAAATTGATAGTAATAATGCTCCTTCCCTCTCTTGCACACTCGTCTCTTGAACATTGCTTTGCTTGATCTTCTTTTGAATTGCTCTTCTTCTGAATAGCTCTTTGAGCTTCTTTGAACTTTCCTTCTTCTGGGATTGGAATACTTTGGAGCTCATGGGCTATCTCTTTTCTTTTCTTTTCTTTTTTTTTAACAACATTATTTTTGCATAGCCCATGTCTCACTCTCGGACACAATGACTTTCTTGAACATGATGATGATGATGACAATAATAATCTTCTTTCAACAAATTTGGATGATGATAACAATCCTTGGAGCATATAGAAATCCTAGAAAGTGTATGTATCCTCTCCCGGTGTAGGAGATGGATGAAAGGCGGAAAGCTTGTTTTTGCGTACTCCCAAAGTGTAGGAGCAAAGCGGATATATATGTGGGTGTAAGTGCACTTGATCATATGAGTAAGAGACCCTTCTCTAAGGCTCTAATACCGTCAAGACTATTCTCAACACAAATAAAAGCTTATGTCTTTGGTCTTTCGAATTTTGTCGACGAGGCTCTATAGGCATTTATAACCACGGAGGAGAAGTATAGCTAACATTTTAAGATTTTCGAAAAGAAATTCTCCAAGCAACTAGACATCAAGAAATCGGGTTCTCATGGTCCATGCTATATCACTTGTCCTCAACAACTTAAGTAAAATGGGGTCCCTATAAAATACGTTCCCAACAAGAAATGGGATTCCCAGAATTATCATGGTGTGAGTCTATCTTGGGGTCATGATTAAAATAATCTACCTTCTCAATATCTATAGCAAGTGATTTAATTCAAAATGTTCCCCAAACGAATCGGAAAAACGTGATCGGTATAAAATTTGGAACGTAGGGAAGCAAACTCCCGCCGTGGACGAAAGCCGGAGCCAAGCCGGGCCCGGCCCATGGGCGGCCGACTCCATATATGGGTCGGCCGGCTACGCAGCAGTGGCCCCTCGGGGTCCGCTTCGTCGTGCGTGATCTTTACGTCGTATACTCTCAAATATTTTTGCTTTGGTTCGATATCCGTTAGTTTCGTTGTTGGTTGCCTCCCCCACACTAGATTCTGTTATCTTCATTCACAACAAGGTGGAGACAAAAGAGGCAACACATATGCAATAATAAATATAACTAGCAACTTTATTTCATCTTCATTAAGGCCTGGATTACAAGTATTGAAAGGAACTAAGATCGAACTTAAACTTTAACTAAGCACTCTTGCGAACTAAAAATTTTAATCTAAACACACTAGGCCTTTCTGATGCTAAGACAAATCTCATCTAATCAACTCGCTTCTCTAGAGCGTCTAACCTCTTTTCTAACTTATCCGTCCTCTTCTCTTGCGCACGAAGTCTATCTATGAGAGTGACAATACTACTGCTCTGGATATGTTGGGCGTTTTGCAGAGATGCAATAACGTCGCGCTGGGTTCCTAACTCCTTCTCTAAGTCTGCCACACTCTTGCGACGCTTCCTTGGAGCTTCTGAGGCGGCGAGAGCTGCTTTCGGGGCTTCCTTCGGAGGGACGAACTTCACTTTGCTCGGGTGAGCACGGACTCCCTCGAAATACGAGCGCTCTCCAGTGCTATACTTAGCACAGACGATCTCCCCTTGCTTGTTGGTCTTCACTCCCATAAGCATCTCATTGTGCTTAGGAGGAAGGATCTTGGTGCCTTCTGGGAGCTTCACAATAGGACCCTTTGGTGGAGGTCCATCTAGGAGCAAAGGCTTGGGTGCGGCGATGAATGGTTGAGCGAAGTAGCTATGGCTGTAAGCTTGAGGCTTTGGAGGGATAGATGCTAGAGGTTTGGGCTCAGCAAGAACGATGGTCTTGCTCTCAGGCTCCTCCTTTGGGATGGTGTTGAGATCAATCCCGAAGCGGATCAATCTCCTATCTAAATTCTCTGGCTCTGACTTCGCCATTGATGCGTAGCAAGCTTGATGCTGGGAGGAGGAGGCTTTTAGATGGAATGAGGTTGGCCTGAGGCTGGGCTTCTTTATATAGGGGGGATGGAGAGGCATCTAAAGGGCATCTAAAGGGAATCTCCGAAGGAATAACGCGTCAACGTGATCTCAAAAACCCTAATCGGCAAAAATTCCGAAGGAAGAGTATGGAAGGATCACGAATGCAAAAGCCGGGGGTGAATGGGGAGTCCATGAGTCGGCCGACTCCCCCTATGGGTCGGCCGACTGGCGGTGGACTCCCCGCCGGGGTTTTTCGCAACCTATTTAGCGTATTTTTGTCGTTCGGAAAAATACCCCGGACCCCGAAAAACGAAAAGTAAAAAGGTCGGACCCAACTACCTAATTGAGAAAGAAGTTTAATTCATCTATTTCACCAATTTCCTCAATGGGCTCTAAAAATATTTTAAGGCGTTGACCATTTACCTTGAATATCGTACCTTCGTTGTTGCGAAGCGTAACGGCTCCATGCGATGATGAGCTTACTACTTCGAACGGTCCTTCCCATTTGCTTCGAAGCTTTCCTTGCCCGAAGAGCTTGACCACGGAATTAAAAAGTAATACCTTGTCTCCGGGTGTGAACTCCTTGATCTTGATTCTCTTGTCGTGCCATCTTTTCACTCTTTCTTTATATATCTTGGCGTTGTGATAGGCTTTCTCTCTCCATTCTTCTAATTCGAGATTTGCATCCTCCTCTTCTCTCCCGCCGCTTCGAGATCCATATTCCATTTCTTGATGGCCCAGTGAGCTTTGAATTCCATTTCTGCGGCAAGTGGCAGTCTTTCCATAGACTAGTTGATATGGTGACATCCCAATAGGTGTCTTGTATGCTTGTTCGATATGCCCATAGTGCATCGGAAGCTTGTCCTTCCATGCGGTTCCCATTTCATTCACTTGTCTTCGAAGAATATTCTTGATCTCGCTTATTTGATGTCTCGCTTGGCCACTTGTCGAGGGTGATATGGAGTAGCAACATTATGGCGTACTCCATGCTTCAATAAGTATTGCTCGAAACGCTTGTCGATGAAATGTGATCATCCATCACTTATGACTATCCTTGGGACTCCAAATCTTGGGAATATTATTTCTTCGAACATCTTCTTAGAGCTTGAGCTATCCGCCTTTTTGCATGGCGAGAGCTTCGACCCATTTGGACACGTAGTCCACTCGCTACGTGGATGTATTCACATTTCTTCGACGGTGGAAATGGTCCCATGAAATCAACTCCCCAAACATCAAAGAGCTCGATCGAAGGTTGTTGATAAGTGGCATGGCATCTCTTGAGTTAATGTTGCCATGTCTTTGACAAGGACCGCATCTCCGAATGAAATCTTTTGTGTCTTCATACATTGTTGGCCGTAAAATCCGCATTGCCAAATCTTCGCATGTGTACGGAACACCCCATAATGGCCTCCATATGGTGATGAGTGGCATCTTTCAATGATTTTAATTCCTTCTTCGGTGGGCACACATCTTCGACGAGACCATCGAGCACACTCGGAAGAGGTAGGGCTCATCCCATATGTGAGTACGACTCTCCCGAATAAGTTTCCTTTTGTTGCCTCCGGTGGTACGTAACCCGTAACCATAAAATTAACAATATCTGCATACCGGGGTGAGATCGGTGATTCCGTAGAGCATGTCGTCTCGGAGTGAGTCGTCGATGGGTAGTTCCCGTGGTTTCTCAAACTGCATTCTAGACAAGTGATCGGCAACGAGTTTTCTACTCCTTTTTATCTTTTATTTCTAAGTCAAATTCTTGGAGTAATAAAATCCATCTTATCAAACGAGGTTTAGCATCTTTCTTAGTGAGCAAATATTTTAAAGCGGCATGATCGGTGTAAACAATCACCTTGGCACCCACTAAGTAAGATCTAAACTTATCAATAGCAAAGACAACAGCTAGGAGCTCTTTTTCGTGGTAGCATAATTAAGGCGAGGTCCAAATCAAAGTTTTACTAGCTAAGCTATTGCATGATGCTTCTTATCCTTAGTACTGTCCTAACACCTTGCTCCTACGGCGTAGTCACTTGCATCACACATAATTTCAAAAGGTAAAGTCCAATCGGGGGGTTGAATGATTGGAGCGAAATAAAAGTGCTTTCTTAAGGATCTCAAATGATTGTAAGCGGGCATCATCAAAGTCAAAAGGAACATCCTTAGCCAATAAGCGGGTAAGAGGTCTAGCGATGTAAGAAAAATCTTTTATAAATCTACGATAAAAACCAGCATGACCAAGGAAACTTCTAATTCCTTTCACATTGACAGGAGGAGGTAGTTGTTCAATAACTTCTATTTTGGCTCTATCTACCTCGATGCCTCTTTCAGACACTAAGTGTCCTAGCACTATTCCTTCTCTAACCATGAAATGACACTTTTCCCAATTAAGGACTAAGTGTTTTTCCTCACATCTTTGCAAAACTAGATCTATGTTTTCAAGGCACTCATCAAAAGTTTTTCCATAAACAGAAAAATCATCCATGAAAACTTCCATAATCTTTTCAATCATATCAGAAAATATAGACATCATACATCTTTGAAAAGAAGCTGGTGCATTACATAACCCAAAAGACATCCTACGATAAGCAAAGGTTCCATAAGGGCATGTAAAGGTCGTTTTGTTTTGATCATTAGGATGGATAGGATTTGATGATATCCGAATATCCATCAAGGAAGCAAAAGTAAGAATGGTTGGCTAATCGCTCAAGCATCTCATCAATGAAAGGCAAAGGAAAGTGATCTTTTCTTGTTGCCTTATTAAGCTTTCTATAATCTATGCACATTCGCCATCCCGTGACGGTTCTTTGTGGGATTAACTCATTCTTCTCATTTTGGACAACGAGTCATGCCTCCCTTTTTAGGCACAACTTGGACAAAGGCTGACCCACTCACCGTGTGGCACGGGGTAAATAATCCCAAATGCAACGGTTTAAAACTTCTTTCTTAACAACTTCCCTCATCGCATTATTAAGCCTACGTTGGGGTTCTCTCGGATGGTGGAACATCGGGATCTGTGGGAATGCGATGGGTACAAAGGCGAGGACTAATTCCTTTGAGGTCCCGGAGTGAGTAGCCAAAAGCTTTTTATGTTTTTCTAGGACAGCCATTAAGCAAAAAGTCTGCTCCTGAGTGAGAGTATCACTTATGATGACAGAGTGTCTGGATCATTTCCTAGAAAGGCATATCTAAGACCGGGCCGGTAAAGGTTTGAACTCAATAGGAGGCCTAGGTGGTAAGGTAAACTCATCTAATGGTTCATTCTCAGAAGGGTCAGCTTCTTCTTCTATGAAGAATCTAGCTTCGTCTTCTAATTTCGCTTCACTAGGAATTCTAGAGAAGCTGCTCTAAATTCCTCCAACGGATCATAATGTGGATAAGGCTCGGTCATAGCATTTAAAGAGTGTGAAATGGACATTGCAAACTGGAGTTTCTTGCCTAAACAAATGTTTAGCTTCCCGGTTTGTCCTTCATAAAGAAGTCTTCTAAATGGTTGTCCTATCAACAGTGGAAATCCCCTATGTCAAAGACATAAAAGCTTAAGTGAACAGGGGTTCCTTCTACCCGGAGTGGTAGGACATGTAGGATTTCTAAACAAGGAAGAATTTGTCTTGAAAGATTTCTTATGAACTTCACTTTGTTGGGGTCAATGTCATTTTTCTTTGCAAATATTTTGCTAGTGTGGTAGACATGATATTTATACCCACAACTTGGATTGTAGAGAGCGTCTATGCGATCATTGTTAATCATGCAATGAATGGGAAGAGAAGATGAATCCAAACGAATTATTTCGTAGGAAAGCTCGACTCTTCTAACCACTCATTGCTCATGACAGACACTAACTCTCCCGAGGTTTTTCCTTGGAATATCCTCATCAATATTGCATGGCTTTATTGGGTGATATTTACCTTGTGGCTTCTTCACCTTGTGATAGTTGAAGATGTTTCCAAAATCGGAAAACGAACAGATCAAAGTTCAATATCTAGCATAAAATCGGAAGTGGAATGTCTTCCTTATCTTGCTCAAGACATGGGTTAGGCGAGGTTGATGGTGTATCTCGGCAAATGTTTGTCTTCGGCTACTTGAGGTTCTACTTCTAGGAGATAGTCTAATTCACTGGATAGGATTTGGTCTAGGATTGATCTTGCTTTCTCGGCGAGATATGCAAGAATGATCCTCCCGAAGTTGTGTCGAGCAATTTTCTACCGTCTCTACTCGGACCTTTATAAAAATGTTGTAAAAGAATAGGATCTCGGTAGACTAAGGTCCGGGCCCGATGCTAAAAGTGTAGTAAAACGATTCCGGGATGAGGCCAAAGATTCTTCGTGTTCTTGCTTAATAGTCGAACCTTGATTCTAAGGTCGACGATTTGGGAGATGGGATAAAAATCTTGGCAAAAGTTGGAGCGTAAGGACCCCCAATCTCCTTGTTGCTTACCTACAACTTTATCATACCATTGTCTAGCTTTTCCCTTTAATGAGAAAGGAAATAGCTTCCAACGGAGGGTTTTGTCGGACATGCCCTCTATGCGAAGACAGATCACATGTTTGCTCAAAGTCTCTAATGTGAAGGTAAGGGTTTTCGTCTCCTTCTCCCGAAAAGGATAGGCTTTGGACCAATGTTCCAACCGCGGACTCGGCCTATAGCTAGGTGTTTGGATAGGTTGTGATGACTCATGTGGCACTAGGCCGGTCTCCGTGGGTGCGGAAAATTGAAAGATAGGAATGGAATTTGAATTATCCATAAGGATAGAAAAAGATAAAATGTACGGAAAAGTAAAGTGAAAGAAAAAGATAAAAGTATAGGTACAAGGTAGAGCAAGATTTAGGTTATCTAAGCGCAGACCGTCTTTCTCCCTAAGAACGGCACCCGAAATGCTTGTTGACACTAGATACGCACACGAAAGAATCAAAAGAAATAATCCGCAAGCGCACGGATATCGGTGAGCACTTCACCCGGAGATAAATCCCGAGTATCGTATTTGTTTTTATCCGCTAAGAGAAAACGTGCAATAGACTAACCCGATCTTTACTACTACCCCGGGCGCTAGTCAAGTGAGAATTAAGCGATATAGAGAGAACTCCTTTGTCGGTCTTCTTCTAACCTATGGCAAGCTTTGAGATTACTGTTCTAAGGGGGTACCCGAGGAATAGACACCACGAGAGGATGCTAAACCGGCACAAAGGACCTACCTTACCTACCAACGGGAAGTGGATTACAAAGGTAATAAAGGGATTGTCACTTCCTCACTACTACCACGGTTCCGCCGAATAGGGAGCATCTACAAGTGATCCTAGCCTAAGCACCACGCTTATGCTAAAGAACGATTACTCTATTCCCAACGCGGCGAATAAAGTAAACTTGTAAACCAAAGAACAATAATAACAACGAACTTACTAGTATTAGAAGTTGAATTGCCGAATGATTCTCAAACCAAGCCTCGGGTTAGGAGACTTGATCCCGCATACACCGGAGAAGAGACACCGACAGCCGGGCTTCCTCCAAATCTACCTCCACTCTATACTCTCTCAATCTCTCTTGATACTAATACCCTATAGAGATAGATCCATTCGAGGGACCCTTCTCTATCTAACTCTCTCTCTAGATTGAAGTCTTGAATGAATTGGAGAATGAATTAGGGTTTTACCCGGGGGCCGGGGCTCGCTTATATAGCCCCCTAGGATTAACCACAGCCCTCGGATCAAACCGACCTAAATGGACGATAATTATTGATCTTCAAAGTCGGTGGAGGAAGGATCCGCGAGACTCCACCTGATTGGTGGAGCTGGGGAGTCGGCCGACTCCCCCTCCCTAGTCGGCCGACTGGCCACAAGTGCAGTGGGCCCCGTGTTTCGGTGACGTCTTCGGAGTCTTCTAGATTATACTTTTTCACCCGTTCGGTCTTTCTCTCTATGTAAACCCGACATGTGGGCCATCTTGGTTGATTTTCAGTTTGTCACCCCGCGAAATAGATATTCACCAAAACTCGTGGAATTACATCAAAGGTAACCCTATTTCTATCAAGTATTTATAAATAGATCCATTTGTATGCTAAGTTGACGGTTAATTTTATGAGTTAACGACCGTCAACAATGTGTATTTTAAACAAAAGAGTTTTGTTTTACAAAACTAATTGCAAACTTATAGCTATATATAGGTGTTTAAAAATTATGGGTTTCAAACTCCAAAGTGTGCCAGTGACCAGTCATATCCTTTAAGCCCAATTAAGGAATTTTAGGTGGCTTATATAAGTACTGACTTGGGGGAAATATGCATCATATTTTCTCTTTGTTGTTGTCCATACAATGGCGGATTCGTATGGGTGCCATTCACTTGAATGGTAATGTATGATCATTATACCTCTATGCCCTGGTAAGTGCGAGTTGTGGGAGCATGATCGGATACACTGCCGATCTAGGAGAGTGTTTATATGGTGCTAAATTATTTACATGTTCTACACATGTTTATATGAAGGTACCCGTGTTGGGGGTTTCCGTCTTCTGACGATGATTCGGGTAGCGTGCACCTACATGTATGTATATTTGGGAATATGCAGAGATGGAGGGGCTGCGAGTAATCGGTGTTTTCAATAATTTGCACCTCGTTTGGGTGGTGTATCAAAATTTGTGTCAAATTGCATTCATGATGTGGGCTTGGGCTGAAATGAAATTTTCTGTAGGTACACTAACAGCGCAAACGTGTAGAACGAAATAGTTCTGAATATGAGAGTGCGTTGTATGCCACTGCCTAGCATGTTAGATTTATTAGGTCATGAGGACGTGTGTAACATGCATGCATCATGATTAAAATTGCTCATTTCATACATGGCATTTCTCTCCCCTTATAATTAAATTGTCCCATTTCTATAAAAATTTCAACTTAAATGTGTTCTCATTGAGATATACATCTTTTTACACATGGCTCAGACTAAGCAGACTGCATGTAAGTCCACTGGAGGACGTGGTGTTCCTCGCCACCAGCTTGCTCCCCATGCTCCCCTGTGCAGCTTGCCACTCGTGAGGTCGAGGCGCACGAGCACGTTCCTAACAGCACACGGCTTGCCCACTTTCCTTTGGAGGATCCTTTACGAAGGAGGGTACCCTGTGGGGATGGAGTCCCACTACTACTGGACCAAGGATGTCTTGGTCAACCGCGCCTTGGTCATGGTAGAGGTGGTGATCCCTCCACAGCATGAGGGTGGTTCTGACTGGCCTGGGTGGATTCTTATCTCCAAGGGCAAGACCTCTTTTGAGGGCGCCAATAGAGTGGCGTTCAAGGTGCTCAAGGACATCATGGAGAAGAGGCCGGAGCAGCTTGCTCGGATCCTTCCAGGGATCTTCCCTAGGACTGACCCCTACACCACGGTGTGGAGTCAGGCTAAGGGGAAGGCTTTAGAGGCAGGACCTGAGGAGGCTGAGTGTAGTGACACTCCTGCCATGAGTGTGTTGTACGCCATCATTAAGGCATATGGCTGCGTGGAGAGTGCTTGCTTCCGCCTGGACGACGAGCTCTTGGACTCTCAGAGGATGGTTCACCAGACCAAGAGGGACTTTTAGGAGGAGCTTAGGCTTCTCAATGAGCAGCTAGCACAGATGACCCTACAGAGGGTTGAGGCGAGACGTCAGCACAAGGATGCTGCATGGCTGAGTGTGCAGTTTCAGCTAGAGAGAGACCAGGCTAGACAACAGTACAGAGTTGCTGGACAGCTAGAGGCCCAACTGTAGCATGAGAGAGATGATCTATAGCTACACCTTGGTGACTTTGAGCATGAGACGCTTCTCTACGTGCGCTAGAGGGTCACTCTTTGGTGTGATAACATCGAGCTGGCACAACAGGTTCACCACTTGGTGGATACACTAATGCTCTGCACAAGGCTCTGCACGTGATGAACAACGTGCAGAACCCCATCCTTGCACCTGAGGATGAGCTCGCTCCAGTTGAGGCCTTTGATGAGGATGGCAATGCCTCTAAGGTTGAGGTCGAGGAGGAGGAGGAGTACGCTAGTTGATGCTACTCTAGTTGTAGACCTACCATCTATTGTCTTTTATGTATGGCATGTAATAGTAAGAATGCTCTCTAGGACTTGATGTATGTTGGAGCCTTGGATGTGTTAGTAGGCGATGTCTAACACCTTAAAAAGTCTAGTGTATGTATGCTGGCAATTTTGGTTATGTAATGTGAACGCGATGCGATGCCACTATTAAGTAATGTCATTAGTGATGTTGTGATGTGAAAAAATGAGTTATTGTGCCAAGGTGACCGATTGAATGAATTTATTCTCTCTAATAAATTCTACATGGCATGAGTATACATTTGTCTACCATCAGTAATGCAGCTTCTAATGATTACTATTGCTAAAATCTACAGATGGTGGACACTCGTCGCACAATCGCTAGTAGTGGTAGTGGTGCTGGTAGTGGTGGTAGTAGCAAGAATAACGATGCACGCAATGCACCACCCCTGCCTCCCCCTACTGCTGAGGAGCTGTTCGCCCAGTTCCTAGGGAGTCAGCACAACATTGAGCGACTCCTGCGTGACAACCTTGAGACTGGCCATGACTTTCATCAGGGTCCTGAGCCCAACCAGTACAGCAATTTCAAGGACTTTCTGGATACCAAGCCGCCCATTTTCAATGAGGCTACTGAATCACTTGAAGTAGATGAGTGGCTTAACACCATTGAGCAGAAGTTTTGTCTGCTTATGTTGACAGAGGAGCTGAAGGCTGAGTATGCTGCCCATCAGCTATAGGGACCCGCAGGGATATGGTTGAGTCATCATCGTACCACCTTCCGTGAGGGTATTCCTATCACTTGGGAGCTATTCACCCGTGCTTTCTATGGGAACTACATTCCTCGAGCCTCATGGCAATGAAGAATGCAGAATTTCTGAAGCTCACCATGGGTACTCGTACTCCGCATACCTTCAACAACTTGGCCCGCTACGCTCCTGAGTTCATGAACAATGAGGCAAATAAGATCAATAGCTTCAAGGGAGGCCTCAGTTCCAAGCTGATGAAGACCATGGGTACTTCTACCCGTGCTAACTTCAATGACTTCATCAATGACTGCCTGACTCAAGAGAACAACAACAACATCCATGCCACAAACAAGAGTTGTAAGAGGGCCAATGAGGGTGGTTCTTCTCAAGTGAGAGCCCCACCTACCTATCGCCCTCCTTACCATGCACCAAATTCTGGGTCGAGGTACAGACCTCCACAGAAGAAGAATTAGTCCCAGAACCAGTAGAGGTACCAGAAGGCTTTCAAGGTCCTCGCTCCATAGGGAAAAGTTGGGCAAAACAGCTCTGCAGGTGCCAAGTCAAATGTGATTGGCCCCTGCTACAACTGTGACCAGACAGGGCACCTTGCTAAGTACTGCCCTTACCCTAAGAAGCATCAGAATAACTACCCTGCTTGTGTGCACCACACTTCCTTGAAGGATATCATTGCAGGAGAGCTAGTGACTACGGGTATGTTTGCTGTGAATCACATTCCTATTGTTGTTCTATTTGATTCTGGATCATCACATTCTTTCATGAGCAAAGCATTTGCACAAAAGCATGATCAACAAGTTACTGAGCTGAGTATTGAGTTCCGTGTTAGCTCAGCTGGAGCTGACATAAATACTAGGCAGATGGTTCAGGGTGCAACCTTGGATTTAGATAAATGGAGGTTTCGGCTGAACTTGATAGTTCTTCCTGGGTTAGGTGTGGATGTGATCATTGGGATGAGCTAGATGACACATTGGGGTGTTGTGGTCAATACTGGGAATAGGATGCGCTCTATCAAAAATACGTTGGGTGAAGGACCTGAAGGTACATTTCAGGTACTGTTACCCTGAAAGATTAAGCTAGAGGGTATGTCACACGCCATTCATACGACTTCTCTTCTGGACATTCCTGTAGTGTGTGAGTTTCTGGATGTCTTCCCTGATGAACTTTCGGGCCTTCCACCCAATAGGGATGTGGAGTTTCGTATTGAATTAGTTCCAGGCACAGCACCAATTTCTAGAAGGCCATATTGGATGCCACCCAATGAGTTAGCTGAGCTAAAAAAGCAACTGAAGGAGCTACTGGATAAAGGTCTTATCCATGTTAGTTCATCTAAGTGGGGTTGTCCCGCACTGTTCGTGAAGAAGAAGGACCAATTGTTATGGATGTGCATGGATTATCATCCACTAAATGCCGTGACAGTTAAAAACAAGTATCCTTTGCCACACATTGATATCTTGTTTGATCTATTGTCAAAAGCCAGAGTCTTTTCCAAGATAGATTTGAGGTCAGGTTACCATCAGATCAAGATTAGACCACAAGATACACCTAAGACCGCTTTCGCCACTAGATACGAGTTGTATGAGTATCTTTATGTCTTTTGGCTTAACAAATGCTCCTGCATACTTCATGTATCTGATGAATTCGGTCTTCATGCCTGAGTTGGATAAATTTGTAGTAGTGTTCATTGACGACATTCTGGTGTACTCCGAGAACGAAGAAGATCATGCTAAACATCTAAGAATTGTTCTGGAAAGGCTTAGGCAATTAGTTGTATGCTAAATTTAGCAAATGCGAGTTCTGGCTCAAGAAGGTTCCTTTCCTTGGTCATGTTCTATCTGAAGAGGGTATTTCGGTGGATCCTAGCAAGATACAAGAAGTTATGGATTAGGAAGCACCAACTTTTGCTCATGAAGTTAGGAGTTTTCTCGGTCTAATTAGTTATTATCGCCACTTTATCCTGGATTTTTCTAAGATTGCCAAACCAATGACAAGTTTGTTGCAAAAAGATCAGAAGTTCGTTTGGACAGAAAAGTATGAAATAGCATTCTGTACCTTGTGGGAATTGTTGACCATTGCTCCTGTTCTAGCACAACCAGAAATAGAGAAACCTTTTGATGTGTTTTGTGATGCGTCAAAAACCGGTTTGGGATGTGTGCTTATGCAAGAAGGGTGAGTTATTGCCTATGCCTCACGTCAGTTGAAGAAACATGAAGTGAACTACCCAAAGCATGATTTAGAGCTTGTAGCTGTGGTTCATGCTTTAAAGATTTGGAGGCATTACCTGCTTGGTAATCTCTGCAATATCTACACAGATCACAAGTCTAAATATATATTCACTCAACCCGTGCTTTGAATATGAGGCAACGCAGACGGCTTGAATTAATCAAGGACTACAACTTGCAAGTGCATTATCATTCGGGCAAGGCAAACGTAGTCGCGGATGATTTGAGTTGGAAGTCACATAGCAAGGTTGTACAATCATTACTTGAAGATGGTTTTGATCTAATGCATCATGTGATCTTGAAAAATATCCAAATCTGTTGTTTGCTTGAAAGCAAAATTACGTAGGGATAGAAAACTGATAAGGAGATATCTACCATCAAGGAACGGATCAAAAGCAATCCATCTAAGCATTTCAGAGAAGATCAAAATGGAGTGTTATGGTACAATGATCGCTTAGTGGTGCCAGAGAGCCAAGAACTTAAGAATCAAATCATGGATGAAGCTCATTTGTCTAAGCTATCCATCCATCCTGGCAGAAGTAAGATGTATCAATACCTAAAACTTCGGTTTTGGTGGCCTAACATGAAAAAGGAGGTTGCAGCCTATGACGCTCGATGTGACACATGTTGTCGAGTAAAGGCTATTCACTTAAAATCCTCGGGTTTGCTTCAACCTTTATCTATTCCAGAGTGGAAGTGGGAAGATATAAGTATGGATTTTATTATTGGACTTCCCACCACACAGAAGGGACATGACTCCATTTGGGAAATTCTGGATCGACTCACCAAGTCTGCGCATTTCATACCTGTCTGTATCAAATTTTGCCCGCATCAATATGCTAACCTTTATATCTCTGAGATTGTAAAGTTACATGGTGTACCTAAAACCATTGTATCTAACAGAGGGTCACAGTTCATCGCTCACTTTTGGGATCACTTGCAGAGAGGGTTGGGAACTAAATTAATTCATAGTTTTGCTTATCATCCTCAAACTACAGGACAAACCAAAAGGGTGAACCAGATTTTGGAGGACATATTGAGAACTTGTGTTCTGTCATCCAAGGGTTCATGGGAGAAATGGTTACCCTCGATAGAGTTTTCATATAACAATAGTTGCCAAGAGAGTATCTGAATGTCTCCTTTTGAGGCACTATATGGCCGAAGATGCAGAACCCAGTTGAGTTGGGTCGAAGCTGGAGACAGAAGGTTCTATGGTGTTGACTTTGTTAAAGGAATTCAAAAGCATATTGCAGCCCACAGTCCCGCTATAAGAGCTATATTGACAAGAGAAGACGACCTCTCATGTTTAAAGTTGAGGACTATGTATATCTGAAGGTCTCCCCTATGAAGAAAGTGCAACATTTTGGGGTGAAAAGAACGCTAGCACCTCGCTATGTAGGTCCCTATCAAATCATGGAGAAAAAGGGAATAGTGGCCTACAAGATAAAGTTGCCAGAAGAAATGAGTGCAGTCTTTCTTATCTTCCACGTGTCACAACTCAAGAAGTGCTTACGTGTTCCGACAGAAGAAGTTAAAACCCGAGATATTCAGATCAGATCAGACCTGACATATGAAGAGGAACCAACAAGACTTCTAGAGGTTAGTTAGAGGGTGACCTGAAATCATGTGGTCAAGCAATACAAGGTGTCTTGGAGCAATCATGATGAACAAGATGCCATGTGGGAAACCGAGGCCTATCTAAAAGAAACATATCTCGATTTTCATAAACAATGGTTAGTCTACTCAAATCTCGGGACGAGATTCCTATAAGGGGGGAGGCTACAACACCTCTGGTCTTAAGCATGCTTTTGCATTGCATAACATGAGCATAACCATCTCATTAGCATCATCATTACATCATATGAAATGATAAGTTGAAAATTTCTTGCTTTTATTTAAATGATTTGCCCTAGATGCAATTTGTGTGATCTATGTGTGCAATTGAGTGCTACTAGGCTCTAAACATCTCTAGACATGTCTAGGATGCTATTTGGATCAATGTTCATATTGATCATTTAGGCCAAAAATGATTTTTAAACAAGGTTTGACTTGTTTGACCAAATAGGGTTTAAATTGACCTTTTCAAATCTCCTAGCTACATTGTTTTTATCAATGTGGGACCTTAATAAAGTTTGTAGATCTTTTTATAAGAAACAAACTTTGTTTAATAAGCATCTTATGAAAATGCTTGGAAAATGTCCAAAAAGCCAAAAAAATAGTTTGAAAGGAATTGAAAAATCAGCATTTTCTATTTATTTTTAAATAGCAAATTTGACCCAAATTTGACTTTTCAAATCTAGGCCGAATTAGGTTTTGATCTTTATACATAAAATGTTTTCCTCATTGAGAGGAACATTTTTGGTATTCAAAGTTTTTCCAAATTCGAAATAGATTTTGAATAAATGAGCAAAAACAATTTCAGTTCAATTTGAATAGGGGTGGGTCCCACATGTTAGCCCCTCCCCCTGTTCTTCTTCTCGGCGCGGACAGAGCTCACGTGCCGCGTGGCGCTACGCGTGCACGTGGCTCTGCCACGCCTGCTCTGGCCGCCTGCCCCGGCAGCGCCAGACGCTGCCCCCGCCGCTTCGCCTTGCCTCGCCTGCCACACTGTGCGGCCGCACGCGCGCCTGCCGCCTTGTCTCCCCTGCACACACACCGCCTTGCCCACTGGGGCATACACCGGCGCCGCTGCTGCCACTACCTCGCTGCCGCCCGCGCAGCAACAACACAGGCAGAGGCGTGCGCGATTGAGTGCGGTGGCGCGCGTGCACTGGCGCGAGCTACTATGTTGTTGCGGTGCGGGTGGCAACGAGGCAGCGGTAGCAGCGGCTCCGATGTACGGCCCGGTGGGCAAGACGGCGCGCGCGTGCAGGGGAGACAAGGCGGCAGGTGCGCGTGTGGCAGCGCAGTGTGGCAGGCGGGGCAGGGCGAAGAGGCGAGGGCAGTGTCTGGCGCTGTCGGGGCAGCGGCCAGCGGCGGGCGTGGCAGAGCCACGCGCACGCGTGGCGCCATGCGGCGCGCGAGCTTTGTCTGCGCCAGGAAGAAGAACAGGGGGAGGGGCTGACATGTGGGACCCACCCCTATTCAAATTGAACTGAAATTGTTTTTCTCATTTATTCAAACTCTATTTCGAATTTGGAAAAACTTTGAATACCAAAAATGTTCCTCTCAATGAGTAGAACATTTTATGTATAAAGGTCAAAACCTAATTTGGCCTAGATTTGAAAAGTCAAATTTGGGTCAATTTTGCTATTTAAAAATAAATAGAAAATGTTAATTTTTCAATTCCTTTCAAACTGTTTTTTGGCTTTTTGGACATTTTCCAAGCATTTTCATAAGATGCTTATTAAACAAAGTTTGTTCCTTATGAAAAGATCTACAAACTTTATTAAGGGCCCACATTGAGAAAAACAAGGTAGCTGGGAGATTTGAAAAGGTCAATTTAAACCCTATTTGGTCAAACAAGTCAAAGCTTGTTTAAAATCATTTTCGGCCTAAATGATCAATATGACCATTGATCCAAATAGCATCCTAAACATGTCTAGAGATGTTTAGAGCCTAGTAGCACTCAATTGCACACATAGATCACACAAATTGCATCTAGGGCAAATCATTTAAATAAAAGCAAGAAATTTTCAACTTATCATTTCATGTGATGTAATGATGATGCTAATGAGATGATTATGCTCATGTTATGCAATGCAAAAGCATGCTTAACACCAGAGGTGTTATAGACCCTCCAGGAGCTTCTCACAGGTGGTGTTGCAGTTCCGCTTGGTGCCGGTCTTGACAGCAGTTGATGGCGTCATCCGACCTGCGATTGTGGTTCCTATCGCCTCTGAAACCCTCTCGCTGATCGCTGGGACGGCGGTTGTGGTTGTCGTTGCACCAGTCATCATGGCATCCATCGTAGAGCCGATCGTCGCGGCGGTCGTCGGGGCGCCGATCATCGCGGTGATCATCGGAGCGACGGGGTTGCTGCTCGGGACGTGAAGAACGCCTGATATCATCCCAGAATTGCCGGTCGGCCTCGTCCGCAGCAGCATAGGCCTTAGCTAGGTCGAGTAGCTCATTGATCGTCTCCAGCCTCTTTCGGTACAGCTTGGTACAAAGAGACTCATGGTACCGGAGTCCCTTGGTGAAGGCAGCGATAGCTTCCCTGTTGCAGATGTCCGGGATGGAGATCCACGTTCCTGCAAAACGACGGATGAAGCTACATAACGGCTCGCCCGGAGTTTCACGAAGCTTCTCCTGGTCGTACTTGGTGCTGGGCTGCTGGCAGGTGGCCATATAGTTATCGATGAAAGTCTTCCTGAGCTCAGCCCAAGTGTCAATGGAGCCTTCTTCTAAGCTGAGGAGCCATTGGTTTGCAGATCTGTTGATGACCACGGGAAGGTAGTTTGCCATCACGTCTTCACTTCCTCCTGCCATGCGGATGGGCGATCTCATAGAGCGTCAACCACTACTCTGGGTTGGTGGCGCCATCGTAGGTGTCAACCCCATAGATCTTGAAACCGCTCGGCCAATGAACAGCGTGCAGCCTGTTGGAAAAGGGGCGGAGTCCGCATGTACTAGTGGTCGTCGGTGCTCGGGGGAGGACAGGAACTCCATACATTTGGTCAAAGTATCCCCTTCGCTTTAGCTCAGATGCATACTAGGCGTCTCTACTATTCTCAATGTGATTTCGAGCGTCAATCCTGGTGCTGATACAATCTCGGAGATCCGACGGTGGTTGATTAACCTCATGATTGATATTGCGCCCGCCACCACCACCAGGCGCATGATGTGGATATCCGTCTCACTGACGATGCTGCTTGGGACTGCCTTGTTCGTGCTGTTGGCGTTGCGACAGTTGCTGGCGATCTTGTCTAGATCTAGAGTGGTGGCTACGGACGAACGCAGTCGCTTGTGAAGATGGAGATCTTTGGATCTCGTGGACCTGGACTTGGGCCGCTTTGACGTAGTTGGCTACCTTTTTGAGTTCTAGACTCAGCTGTTGATGCCTAGCCAGCTCATTCAGGGCAACAGCAATGTTGGCGCTTCGTGTTCTCTCCACACGCTGGTTTCCCACCATGTCAAATTCTTCTCCGAGGTCGCGGTGCAGCGGTCGTCAGCCGTGTTCCTGGTCGTGCTTGTGCTCCGCTTGTTCTCGGTGGTGCTCGCGTTTGACATTTCTTTCCAGAGGGGCCTACTACTCTTCAGCGTTCTCGCCTTCTTGGGTAGGCTCGTTGGCGCTGATGTTGAAGATCGCCCCTCCAAAACCTAGCAGAAAATCAGGAAAATCTTCGGTAGAGACCGCGAGAGTCCCGTCGTAGGACACGGTGCTTTCCTCCAGTATGGGAGAGAGCGAGTCACCTCAGAGCTATTGGATTTCCACCATGTTGACAATGGGAGCAGGTTGATCAGCCTCAGGCAGACCAATGTGTTGTAGGTGGCCTTTGTACGTAGATGCAGTGTTGCTCAGCCCAAAGGGATAAGGGCTTGGTAGCTCTTCCGACAAATGCCAGTGGTCGGCCAGCCTCAGGCTGGTCGCAGGAAGTAGTCGGTGTCGTACCACGCGTCCCCCGGGAGTTGCCGTGATCACCAGATTGGTATCTAGGGGCCTCAGGCCACTAGTCCGAGCAGGTCGCTCGACCTGGTGATGGAAGATAAGATCAAAACTATCCTCGGAAGCAGATCGATCTAGGACCGACTCCACCAAGGATAGCGATTCGGCTAAGCTGACGGTGACCCGATCAATAGACGCGACCAAGTCATCGTTGTCGATCTGCCTCCACGGGTAACGGGGAAGTAAGCGACGGGTTGCCGGTAAAAGTGCCTTGGAAGTGATTCCAGAGCGGAATCCGCTGGCATTGGTGTAAGCTTGATCGGCGCAGAAGGGTTCTGCACCGCCTCCATGATCTCGACGTTGCCGTTGACGCCGGGGTCCAGGTCATAAACCCGACCGTGAACGTTTTGCCCGGAAGCGTTGGGGCCATGGAGCTCGGAAAACGGACCATCTGGCTCGCCTTGGAGTCTGCGTGCACAACCCATACCTAGAGCGCCACTGTCGACGAAAGATCGGCGCCAGTCTGCTGAGGAGTATACCCTCGGTAGTAGACGAATCAGTGGAGGTGCGCGAGATACGAACTAGATGGTGACGCAAGACGAACACGAGAGTTTATCCAGGTTTAGGCCATCAATGAGACGTAATACCCTACGTCATGCATCTTTGTGGATTGTATTGCTATGAGATGAGATGTTTTTGAGGAGGGTCCCTACCCACCTTAATAGCTTGGGGGTAGGGTTGAATCTAATCCTGGTCGATTACAAGGAAAGTCTGTACATGGAATACGATAACTAGCGTATCTGACCAGTCCTTCCTTCGTGGACAAGAAACTCCACGCTTCCTTGCGATGCATGCCGACCAGCTCCGTGCTCCGTGCTCTGTGTGTCTTGTTTTAGTATTCTAGGCCACCTCTCGTGCTATGGCCCATGTTGGTCCGTGAGGGTATACGGGTTTATATCCCCACAATTACACATAAGTTTCCTAGTTTGTTACAAGGAAAGTACAACAGCATATCTGATCGTATCCCGTGGGCATCAGAGTTTGAGTTATCTACGCCTAGGTGTCTTGCTCCCCATGTCCGTGGTTTCCCTGGCGTGTACGGTCCGTGTACTCGTCGTCTTCGGCCTCCTCGATAGCCCTAGGCCAGAATACAGGCAGTGAGGGTACCCCTGGCCCATATGTCCGACAATTCTTTTTTCAAATTAAAAAGGCTACGCAAACTGTGAAGTAAAACAGCCATGGACATTACATCAATGATCTATCAAAATCTGAATGCCGTGACTTTTCGAAATTAGGAGAAAAGGTTGGTCTATATATAGAGGGAAGTCCATTATAATTGTATTTGCATCTACTACCTTCTATGCTTACGACAAGAATATAGATAATCCCTTCGCCAACAAAACTTGATGTTCTAGGATTCAAAAAATGTCTCAGAAAATTTGATGCATGTTTTAGCTCTTGGACAATAGATTGCTGCATGTCTCAATGCATTCCTTATTCCTTAATTACCTTGGTTCACCTTCAACAATAAGGGTACGTAGGTAAATTCCACCTAGCACTAACATCAAGATTTTATGATGTGGAGGGAGTATGATTTATGCTAGCAAAAACAATTTATCTGGAATTTATAATAGCAGAAACAATACATGTAGAAGATAAATTGAAGAACAATTGTAAAAAAAAAAAAAACCCAAATTCCATGGTCAACAAGACGCCGTGTCATGTCACGGCCGTCAGCTCCAGGTATCGTTTTTTCTGATTCCGCCGTCAGTTTGCTCCTCTAGCTAGGGTTCCGTCCATCAACCGGCTTAGAAACTCAAGGTCTCTGAATCCGAATGACGGCGCCGGCTATATATATATCCCTCTTGTGTTCTTGCGTCCCCTCGCTAGCAACTCCGTAGGTTCGAGACTGCCACTGAGTCATGGCTGCGCCCAGCCCTAAGGAGGAGATGCTGGAGTCAGCCAGGAAGTTATACGAATCGATGTTCAAGTCTGAGTCTGGGACCGCCGCGAGACACTACGGCTGGTCGGCGGAGGAACCTCCGAGCTTTGAATCGATGCCATGGTTGCGTATCTACAACGCAGGCGACGATTCCTGTAAGATTCCTAATTAACTTCCAAGTAAGCTGCAGCCTGATTGCTTCAGTTTGTTTTTGCGTGTGATCGTCGATCGTTGATTCTTGCAAATTTAGCTAATTAGCGAGTTGGAGCCGGCCGGCCATCTATTACCGATTGTTTCAGATGGCTTAATCAGGAACAAGTGGTCGCCACACGCCAACGGAAGCAACTGTTGGTTCTTCACCATCCTCCCTTCCTTCCGCAGTTCCAGTAAAGGTGCTTACGTACGCAGAGTGCCCCGCAGGATAGTGGATAGGAGGGGCATCAGCTGGCACAGTGACCATGGGAGGCGCGTGAACAAGAAATTTCCCCGTGACATTCTGCTTAACAGTTTGCGGACCAAGGAAAAAATCGATGACAAGTTGTACCATATGAAGGAAATTACTTTAGAGTGCAAAGATCCTGTATGTTATACTGACCTTGACTGTGCATTATTTATTATATTAATCTGTTGTAGCTAGATGACTACTGAATTTGACCTTTCCATTTGTCATTTCAGACGCGAGTCGCCTTGTGCATGGTAACAGAATCAACACCAGCCTCATCCACATTGCAGGCAGTACCAGATCAATCAGACACGGTATACCGTAATTAATCCTTGATATTTGACAATATATAATGTGTCCACCAAATTGACTGTTCAATTATTAGCTAGTCATCGATATTATACAACGTTTTATTAGAAGTGATGGAAACTTACATTGATGCTAGTGTCATTTGAGGAAAAGAATTGTGAGTAAACTAAGGTCTGTAGAACTAAATCTTTCTATTTTCTATATATATGGCCACATTTATTGTATGTGCGCTTCTACACTGCTTTATATAACTTGCTCTTTCACAGGTCACAGATACATAAGATATGAGACGCAAATTACCATGGAGCGAGGGATCTCTATCATATGTTTAATCCCATATATTTTGAATTGCAGGTAGACGATAATATGACCACCGAAGCACCAATCATGGACACGGATCAGCCGCGCCAAGGTGACAACATAACACCTAAACTCTAAAAATGTGTTAACTTATTTCACGTGTTTTTCTAATATATAAAGGAAGGATTTTATTACTTCACAATCATAACATCAAGTTAATCCAATAATCATGAACCCACTTCTGCGCTCACCATAAAAGCACATGGCCTACACAAAACAAAAGGAAAGAGCCTGGCAATGTAAAGATTGTCAATTGGAAGCCTAGGATTAATTACGGTATCCATGTTCTTGTTTTTTCTAGATTTCACAATGCACTATTGTTTTAAAATACCTCCTTGCATCTTCTCTTTGTACAGTATAATCTTTTGGCTTGACAACATGAAATGCGTAAATGCATGCAGGTATTATCTATGGTACATCAATGGGGCACAGTTTTGCCGATAAATTTATGGTAATGTTCCACATCTCCTCCGAGCATCTAGTGTGTTCTACAGTTGACTACAATAATTTGTGTAACATATTTTTGTTGATTCTTTAACTCTTAACCTCTTACATATATAGTTGGTTTAGTTCTTTACTAATAAAAATTTTAGATGTTCAATAGTATCTTGGCCAACAAAAAAGATCCAAACATTATACTAATTTTTTCTACAATTTAGGAGGACGTCGCATACATGTCAGCAAACAAACAGCTGATGACAGAAGTTGAAGCAAAGGATGATAATAGTGCAACATTAATAGCTTATTATGTTCAGGTCAGTCCTACAACATCAGACGTACATAAGCTGTGCAATAGCTGACTCATTAGTCAATGGAATAAGATAGTGGAAGAAATACAACATGCACAAACTGACATATTTCAAGAAATAATATGTCATCATCTTTTAGAATTGATGGGTACTAATTTCTGATCTATTATTCATTTCAGCAAGCACGATCACTCATGGAGAAATTTGTGGGATATTACGACGTTTCTTCGTACCTGAATTAATGCAGACGAGCCATCTGACGTGGCTCTACCATGCCTTTGATGAGTTTGGTACGGTCCAGTTTAGTTAGATGCAAATGTTCATAAGCAAGACTGGAAAGTCATATACTCATGTATCCTTTATTCTCTGTTCATTTACAATTGACAGGCGACCAGAAGCGGGTACACTGAATCAAATAGTGCAAGAAAATGTTGCAGATGCCATTTTATTGCTAAACATTTATTTGTTCATTCAATATATAAATACATGCAGACAATACAGAAAATTCGCAGTGTCTGCAACCCAGCTCTTGATGCTGGCGCTGAGTTGCTGCAATTGTCGAAGTACCTATGCTCTAGTTGGCCGCCTTCTGTGCCACGGGGTCTGTGTTTATTTAGCACATATAAGATATATAATTCCTCATGTGATTTCTTATTGACCAAATTTGTGTTGTATGTGATCTGTACCTCTGCACACATCAACATATATATGTTTTGGCCTCTCGTATTCTTTTGTTGGTAATACCTTTCCAATATTTATGCATCAAAACATGTCCTCGTCACCTACTTTATTTTGTGTGGGCTATCATCAACTCCGCCTATGTTGACTGGAAGACTTTCTTGTGTCGTCTCAACATAACCGGTCCCAAGCCCAGTTAAAGGAGGAGGGTGTGTTAGGTTTGGCAAACCAACATTCAAAAACAGCCACTCTACTGGATATGAAACCCACAAGGAGATTCATTGGGGGCATCACCCTCTTAGCGACGCGCTACGTCGGAACCCGGGTGTGGTGTTAAATGGGCAAGGGCCGGGTCATCATCCCCTTAGTGGCGCGTCGTACTGTGATCTAGGAACAATGAAAAATGAGCAAGGATCGGGTCGTCGCAATCTTAGTGGTGCGCTACATCTACGCCGGGTGTAGTGAAAAATGAGCAAGGGTCTTCACACTTCCCTTGACGGGTGCGAAGGGTAAGGAAGCTAGCCAAGTCAACTAGGATTCATCTAGGTAACTGGAACGTAGGGTCCCTAACGGGTAAGTTAAGAGAGCTAGTCGATGCAGCAATAAGGAGGCGTGTAAATATTCTATGCGTTCAGAAGACTAAATGGAAGGGCCAGAAAGTGAAGGAGGTGGAGGATACTGGCTTCAAACCTTGGTACACGGGGACAACATCGAGTAGGAATGGTGTAGGCATCTTGATCAATAGGAGCCTTAAGGATGGAGTCATTGATGTTAGGAGGCAAGGCGACCGGATTATCCTAGTCCTCTTGGTAGTTAGAGATTCAGCTCTGAATGTGATTAGTGCCTATGCCCCTCAGGTAGGTTTTAGCGAGAGCATCAAGAGGCAGTTTTGATAAGATCTTGATAGCATGGTTAGTACTATGCCTATCAGCGAGAAACTCTTCATAGGAGGAGACCTCAACGGCCATGTGGGTGGGACTAATATAGGTTTTGAGCGGGTGCATGGGGGGTTCGGGTATGGTAGTAGGAATCAAGATGGGGAGGATGTTTTGAACTTCACGTTGGCCTATGACTTATTGATATCGAACACCCTCTTTTGGAAGAGGGAATCCCATCTAGTGACCTTTCGTAGTGGACAACACTCGAACCAGATCAACTTTATTCTTGCAAGGAAGGAGGATAGACATGCTTGCTTAGATTGTAAGGTGATACCTGGGGAGTGTGTTGTCCCTCAACACAAGCTTGTGATGGCAGATTTTTGCTTTTAGGTACGTGTCCACTGGGACAAACGCCAAGATTGCGAGGACGAAGTGGTGGAAGCTTGGAGGGGAAGCAGCGCTAATGTTTGAGGAGGGGACGCCAGGCGAGGAGCCTTGGGAAGGAAAAGATGCAGATGACATGTGGCTTCAGAAGTGTTTGGTGAGAGTAGGGGAGGAAAACGGAAAGCGAAAGACACCTGGTGGTGGAATGACGAGGTGCAAAGGGCTATTATGGAGAAGGAGTGTTTCAAGCACCTCCACCATGCAAGAGTGCAACCAACATGAAGGGCTCTAAAATAGCGAAGAGGGTTGCAAACTGAGCTATGAGTGTAGCAAAAGGTCAGGCATATGATGACCTTTATTAGTGGCTAGGCACGAAGGAATGGGAGAAGGACATTCATAGGATGGCTAGGATCCGTGAGAGGAAGACAAGGGACATCAACCAAATCAAATGCATCAAGGATGGGACAGATCGACTTCTGATGAAGGATGAGGAGATCAAGGATAGATGGAGGGAGTACTTCGACAAGTTGTCTAATGGGGAGGATGAGGGTCCTACCTTTGAGTTGGATGACTCATTTGATGTTACCAACAGACACTTTGCGAGGAGAATTTATGAGGCAAAGATCGGAGAGGCTTTGAAGAGGATGAAGGGAGGTAAAGCAATGGGCCCTGATGGTGTCCCCAATAAGGTGTGGAGATGCCTGGGTGCCAGAGCGATATATGGTTAACTAAGCTTTTTAACTTTATTTTTTGGTCAAACAAGATGCCTGAAGAATGGAGGATAAGTATATTAGTACCGATCTTCAAGAACAAGGGAGATGTTCAAAGTTGTACTAACTATTGGGGGATTAAGTTGATGAGCCATACGATGAAGCTTTGGGAGAGGGTTATTGAGCATCGCCTAAGAAGAGTGACAAGTGTGACCCAAAACCAGTTTGGGTTCATACCTGATAGGTTGACCATGGAGGCAACTTTCTTAATATGACAATTGATGGAGAGATATAGGGAGCAGAAGAAGGACTTGCACATGGTCTTTATTGACCTCGAGAAGGCATATGACAAAGTACTGAGAAATTTCATGTGGTGAGCCTTGAAAAAGCTCAAAGTCCCAACTAAGTACATTACCCTCATTAAGGATATGTACAAGGATACGATGACGTTTGTCCGAACATGTGATAGCGACACTAGTGACTTTTCAATTAAAATAGGACTGCAGCAGGGGTCAGCATTGAGCCCTTATTTATTTGCTTTGGTGATGGATGAGGACAAGGGGCATACAAGGTGATAGCCCTTGGTGTATGCTCTTTGCTGATGATATGGTGCTAGTTGACAAGAGTAGGGCAGGTGTTAATAGGAAGTTAGAACTATGGAGGCACATGTTAGAGTCGAAAGGTGTAACACCCCGAAAATTTGACCCGTTTCAAAACCACTAAAAATTTGAACCTTTTAAATTTTACGCATAGGTTTTGCTTTTTGCCGTAAATGTTTTCCAAAAACCTAGATTAGTTTTTCTTATGACAAGATGTTTGTTGCCTTCTCTTGAGTGTAGAACATATGGTGGTAACGCTCCCTTCAAATTCCAATTCAAATTCCCTCCAAAACCATACCAAATACCCTATAGTAATTATTCTAGAAAAAGAAAAAGAATTAGAAATAGGAAAAGAGGTCTTGGGCTCAATCTCTCCCCTCTCCCCTCTCGGCCTGCGAAGGCGGCCCAGCTCGCTTCCCTCTCTCTCTCCCCACGGCCTGCAAGCGGCCTGTCCCTCTCCCACTCGCGCCCGAGCCGGACTGGGCCGGCCCAGCAAGAGCGGCAGCCGGCAGCCTAGCTCCATCCCCTTCTCCTTCACCCTCCAGCCGATGACAAGCGAGGCCCGACTATCAGCTTCATCATCAAGCTCCAGCCAGACCCACCCGACACCACGACGCGCATGGCATGGCTCGCCGGGAGACAAGAGTAGACTTGGGAGTCGTTGACGCGCAGTGAGGCATCAAGTCGGCCAGCCGAGCTCCCCTCCGAGCCCACGTGCGCGCGCAGGGCGTAAACACCGCTCCGCGGCTGACACCGCGAGCCCGCCGCCGTGCCCTAACATGACCAGACGAATCACCGACCTCGTCGGGGCACCGCCTGAGCTCCGCGTCCGCCAGCGAAGCCAGTGAGGTTGTCATTGGGCAGAAGGTGTCGGAAAATATCAATGGCGACGGGAAATATCCCGCCACCGAGCACCGCCATTAACGGCCTATAAAAGGCCCTCCGGTGCACCTCCGCGGCCATCAGCGAAGCAACGAGCTCCGTGAGGAATGGGAACGCACCATCTCCCACTCCATTTCCACCTCCTCCCCTCCTCTCGAGCTCCAGGCGAATTTCCCCAATCCGCTGCCACAACTACCGAGGAGCAAAGCTCCAATTCTAGAGAACCGAGGTCACCACCGGCCAATTCGGAGAGCAAGGTCCATCTCCAAACCCTCCTTTACCTCCCCATCCTCTTCCTTTTCTTCCTCGAGCACCAAGGCAACCCGCCGAACGGTGAGCTACCTCCGCCGAGCCGCCACGCCTCGCCAGAGCAACACCGCCGCCAGGGAGCCTCTCACACCCACACCTACACACCCTACGCACCCCATAGCACCATACTTGCACATAATAGCCAAGCCTAAACACCCCAGTGCGGTCGCGATGACCGCCGGGCAGCCACCGAGCTCCGGCGAGCTTTCGCCGCCGCCACGCACCACCCAGCATCCCTACCACCACCAACAGCTGCGGAAGGGCACTCGGGACCCGGCGTTGAGTCGGAGCAAGCCCTCGAGCACCCATGCCACCAGCGGAGGCAACTCCGGTGAGCCCGCGAGCGGAGCCCTGCTCGACGACGAGCCGGACGGCGTGCCAAACGCCGTTCCGTCTCTCCGTCCTCCTCCACTCACACTGCCAGTGGGGCCAAGCCGTCGGGCCATCCCACGGCCATTTGGCTAACGCGAACAGGGTGGACCCCACCCGTCAGTGGCCCGGGGACACGGCTGTGTACACAGCACTATAATTGCTAGGTACACCCCGCTATTGTACACACAAGTGTGAAAACCCTACCTCAGTCACCCAAAAATTCCCAGAAAATTCCTAAAAATACTAGAGCCACCCTAGAGCCTACCCAAACCTTCACCTTGACCTTTTCCATATAAAATATGTCTAGAATAATTTCCCCAAGTTATATCCCTATATATTTATTTCCAAAAATCATATCTTTTCCGTTACAACTCCGTTTCTCGCCAAACCACAACCAAAATTCTTCTAAAATCATGCTCTATCCATCTAACCTATTACCACCATATAGTTCTTTCTCTGCTTTTGTGTTTATTTTGTTTTGTTAGCGGTAGTCTTATTTTATTTGCATCGACGAGCCAGAAGGTGACGACTACCAGGAAGGTGAGAATCCGGACTATACGGGATCGGAAAACGAGTTCAATGAAGGCAAGACCTAATCCCCCTTACATTACCATTATACTATGTTACTATTAATTATGATGCAAGAAAGCGATATTATTCTATCAAGAATATATTCAATTGAGTTATAAATATAAGAGATGAACAGTGAAACTCATCATGTTTTGACGATAACGAGTAGGGGTAATTTATGTGGTATAAATTACTTTGGTAGGTTCGCCTGTGTAGGTTCCTACGGGAGATACTCGTTTAGTCGCATAAGGACCGGTTTATATGCCATCTCACCTAGCTTGTTTATTCGTACAGCTACATGTCTATATGGGTAGACCTGGTCTCACACCTAGGTAGAAGTATAATACCCACTTGGAGGCCGGAGTGGCAACGATTTAGCACGAGCCAGCATGGGGAGAGTGGCCCCATGGTCTAGTCGGCATGGATGCTATGTGATCTTCCATGTAAAACTAACTGTCGTGCCGTGTGCGAGCACCTTGATTTATTTGTGGATGCTATGTGTTCTTCCACCATTTGTCTAGGACGCTGTGTGATCGTCCAACCACTAAGATATTGGGATGCTGTGTGATCATCCTGTTGTGTGGGTCCAATCCCTGAATAAACTGTAGTGGAATTATATGAAAACCTAAGGTCACACCATCCGGGCATGAGATCCTGTTAGGCCTGTCCTAATCACTGATCATGGTTAAACTGTCTCTATCATGTGGGGAATTTGTACCTCTCTGCAGAGTTTATCAATCCTATTCGAATAGCCATGTCCTTGGTAATGGGCACCCCTAGGATGAGATTCCCTTTGATTAGATTTTGGTATATTAATTGTGCTAATGATTTAAGTGATTAATTAATGCTATCCTAGGAACTCGTGAGAAGGATAATGCTCTCCCAGGGCCCAAACCCCACTTATTAAACCCCAACACCCTGTTGGGACTTGCTGTGTACTCTAACTCACCCATCATTGACTCACAGATAACGATCCCGAGGAGAACTACGACTACGACGAGGAGGTAAACGATGAAGACTAAGGGTCGTGCGAGGACCAACCGACGATGCTGGAAGGATGTACTAGGACTTAGGGTTTCGATAGCGCTCAAGCATGCCTGTGGAATTGTTGTGTTGTTCCGCTTTAGTTCCGCTGTAGCACCGCTGAAGTTTCCGCTGTAGTTTCCGCCGTAGTATCCACCACCCCTATGAAATAAAGCCATCGCTTCGTGGCTATGGCACATCGTTAGCTTAGTAAGGCCTATGGCTATGTCACCTGAACATTGACTATTGTAGGACCTTATTTTCTATCATCAATAAAGCTCAATATTTTTTATCAAATAAATCTGTGTGCCATCCCTGTTTTTTGTAAATGTATTTATGCATGATCCAGGCTCAAATACGTGTGCTTTGGACTCCTAAAAATTAGGGGCCGACAAAAGGGTTTAGACTCAGTAGGACCAAGATCGAGTACATGAGGTGCGATTTCAGCGTGACTAGGCATGAGGAGGGAGACGTTAGCCTCGATGGGCAAGTGGTGGACAAGAATGATACTTTTCGGTATTTAGGATCGATGCTACAAAAGGATGGCGACATTGATGAAGATGTTAGGCATAGAATTTCAGCCAGTTGGTTGAAATGGCACCAAGCTTCTGGCGTTCTCTGTGACAAAAGGGTGCCTCAGAAACTAAAAGGTAAGTTTTATAGGACGGCGGTTCGCCCAGTGATGTTATACGGTGCTGAATGTTGGCCTACAAAAAGGCGATATGTCCAGCAATTGAGTGTAGCAGAGATGCGTACGTTGCATTGGTTTTATGGGCACACAAGGAGGGATAGAGTCCGAAATGACGATATTCGGGAAGGGTTGGGGTGGCACCAATTGAGGAGAAATTGATTCAACATCGGTTAAGATGGTTTGGTGTTTGTGGTGAGGGAGGGCTCTGCCCCCTTCCATGGTCAACAACACGTGAGGAGTCCATGGACCTCCAGCAGCCAGTGAACTACTTCCTCAATCTATGAGACCTCGATCAAACAGAGCAGCAACTAATGCTACTTGGTTCCCGCTTATTTAGATAGAATTTCAGTGTTTGCTCTTTCTAGAATGGGATTTCTCAAGTTTGTTGGGCCACGAAAGGCGATCAAATGGGAGAATTGTCGACTTCATTTGAGAGCCTCATGATGCCTACACGGTTAAAGATGAAATGGTCTGGTGGCTCTGACTGATTGTATCTACTACTCCAAAAGTGTATATGTTTTCAACATATTCAGCTTTGCCGATTCTTAATTTCTTTCAACTGAATATATATTTTTATCTGAACGTTTGCTGCTTCAGCCTAGAGTTTGGTCTAATCCATGATATGGCCTTTGAAAATTAGATTGAAGAACAAAAAACAAACAAAACACTCTGTTCTGCTTATCGGAACAGGGGAACCATTTCTTCCCAAAACCCTCGTGATGCTTGGTTTTTCTTCTCCCCTTCTTCGGTGCCTTCGTGCATAAAGTTCTTCGCGCTTGTGTGCTTTGACTTATTTTGGCATCCTACGAATTGTAGACTTGGCAGCCGAATGTTACTAATCACTTGGCAACTTGGGCCAAGGACAGAAAAATTTCAATAATGAAGAGGCACTTGGATCTATATTCCCCAATCTTCGATCCATGATGCGTTCACCTTGCTGCCGTTCAGACTCTCACCTTTCTTTCCTAGGCAATGATTTTAGGTCACGTAGCAATGGAGGATGCATCTGCAGACGAGACGACCCAAGGGGCAGCCAAGGCCACGGGCGCTAGAGCGTAGAGGTGGCCGGCGACGATGCAGTCGGGCTTGGGGCAGAACGATGCTGTCGGGCTTGACGCAGTCCTGGGACGTGACCTCGACGTCTATGGCGTTGGTCCTCGTATCGGGGCACAGATGCTTGAACAGTGCCGCCTCGGACGCGCCGGTGCCGCACCCTCTGCCAGGCTCCCGCGTCGCAATAGGGCACTCGACGGCGAGGTCCACGGTGCATCCCAGCGTGGGGCACCGCCGGCCGCGCCGGCCGGCGCCCTCCGGCGGCGGCGGCTTCCCATGCGGCGTCACCACGACCGCCACATTGAAGCCGTCCACCAAGCTCACGCCGTACGCCGCGGCACCGCTTGCCCCGCCCACGCTCACCTGCGCCACCGTCGCCGGCGGCGCATCGGCCATCGTGCAGTGGGGCAGGGGTAGTGGGCCCCACTCGCCGTGCGCATTCGACGTGTCGTCTCCGCTGTCGGTGCACCCTGTCCGCGCCACTACGCGGCCTGACCACGCCCCCGGCGGGAACGCAAGCGTCGCTAGGCCCTCGCCGTTGCCGTCCAGACGCCTCACCGGCAAGCCGTCTGCGTCGGTGGGGATTGAGGGCACGCCCGCGTTGGCCGTCACCAGTGGCACAGGTTGTGGAGGGTCAGGTTCGTCGTGGTGGATGCTCCCGACGACGGTGGCGAGAGCCAATGCCGTCGTTAATGCCCCTAGCGTGTTGGACGACGACGACGACATGGTGGCCATGGCTGCTGGTGGAGATCGATGGAGCTGTTGGGGTTGGGGAGTGACGATGGGTATAAAAGAGAGAGGACGTGGATCGGGAACGGTGGTGGTTAAGTCACAGTAAATGCATGTGTTGACGCCGAAATCCGACGGATCGGGACCAACACACCGGGTACGTGGGCTTTAGACGCCCTAGAGGTAGCTCGAAGCGACCTGCAACGCAGCGACAACGTAGCGTAACCGGCAAGACCGATCTAGAGATTGATTAGCCGGTGTGGAGCTCGTTGACAGCCGTGAAAACCCTAGAACCTCCTCCGGGAAGACTCGTTGGGAGGAGGCACGTAGGGGATCTCCTAGGAACCAGCGGATGGCGCCTAGGATCGCCGGGAAACTCACGGAGAGAGATGCCGGACAGCAAGTAGACGGGTTAGGGCAGAAATTAGGGCTAGAAGTAGAAGAAGGTAGATTGATCGATGTTGATCGGTTGTGTTTGGTTGATGATTGATTGGATGGGATCAATCGGCCATGATCCTCTCATATATATAGAGGGAGGTGGTCTTATCCCGGCAGGAAACATCTCCAAAACTCGTATATCAAGTTTCCCACGAGCAAAATTGCTAAAAAGCGACTCGTAACGGAGTTGGTCACGCGCAACATGCGTCGGACGCGTCCAACGCGCCTGGGCGCGCGTCCGACGCCGCGTCCGGCGCTCGGCCCCCTTGCGCGGGGGTCACTGGACCGCGTCCGACGCGTCCGGCGCTCGCGTCCGACGTGTTGTCGCACGCGCGGCTCACGCGCTGGGCCCCGATGCCGCGTCCGACGCTTGGGCGCCCAGCGTCCGGCACGGTGTCCGACGCTCGGGCTCCCCGCGGGAGCCTCTGGACCGCGTTCGACGCGAGTCGGACGCGTCCGACGCTCCCAAGGGCGGCGTCCGGCGCTTGTCTTTTGCACCGAAGTAGCCCGTTTCGTCGTTCGTCGTTGCGTTGACCTCCTCTAACCTTTTTTGAGCGTCAACACATGCCCCCCTTATTTTCAGGTGAATATGACGATGATCCTAAAAACACTCCTGGACCTGTAACCAACTAGCAATGATACCCATCACGTCGGCTAGCCGGTGACTAAGGGCGATGTATACATCGACCATTTTTGTTCTAAGGACGATACATGTATCAGCCATTATTTGGAAGAGCACTAGGTTTCTTGCCAAACACTTAGGAAGTATTTTTTAAGATACCTCCCGTTGATTGCCTTTGTGAGACGCTCCTTCTTCATTGTCTCTAGCACATAAGAATTTCCGTGTATCACCTTGATCACTCTTAGAGGACCCTCCCAATTAGGAGACCACTTGCCAAACTGATTGCTCTTCAATCCAATAGGGAGTATGGTTTTCCACACTAAATCTCCTACTTGGAAAGATTTGCTTCTCACCTTCTTGTTATAGGCCCTTGCGACACGCATCTTGTCCTTTTCAATCTCCTTTAGAGCTTTCAATCTCTTGTCGGTCACTTCATCTATGTTGTCCATCATGAGATCATGCTACACCACAGCAGATAGATCATTTTGTTTAGCATATCTGAATGCACTCAAGTTCACTTCAACGGGCAACATAGCCTCTTGACCATATACTAATTCAAAAGGAGTAACTTTTGTAGCTCCATGCTTTGATATGCGATACGCCCACAAAGCTTCTGACGAGACTTCGTGCCACCTCCTCAGGGTCTCTTCAATCTTCTTCTTGATGAGCTTAATCAAGGTCTTGTTACTAGCTTCAGCCATTAGCTTGAGCATAATATGGAGATGAACTAACAATCTTTATTCTATATGATTTGGCAAAGGCCCTCACCTCTTTAGCCATAAAAGATGTTCCTTGATCCGTATGTAATGATTGAGGAATGCCGAATCTATAAATAATATGCTCGGTAATAAATTCTAACACCTCCGTATGTGTCATGTTCTTCAAAGGAACTGCCTCGCACCATTTAGTGAAATAATCTGTTACAACCAAGACAAACCTGTGTCCCTTTGAAGATGGGGGATGTATTTGGCCAATGAAGTCAAGCCCCCAACCTCTGAATGGCCACGGCTTCATGATAGGATGGAGCTCCGAAGCGGGCACCATCTGAATATTTCCAAACCGTTGGCACTCTTCACAACCTTTGTAGTAACGGAAACAATCGACAACCATAGTAGGCCAATAAAAACTAGCCCTTCTTAATAGCCACTTCATCTTAGGAGCCGATTGATGCGTACCACAAACACCTTCATGGACATCTCCCATAGCCACTCTTGCTTGATCGGATCCCAAACACTTAAGCAACAAACCATCGGCTGTTCTTTGATATAGTTCATCATGATGCATTGTATACTTGAACGCAAGCCGCCGAATGCTCTTGTCAACTTTAGTATTAGAATCCTGCAGAAAACTTATCAAGGGAGTCTTCCAATCCTCCAAATCGGCACTAGAATCTAAACTAGACCGATTTGGGACATCATCAGTGGCGTATGCCTCAGAAGAATTGGTTAATCCGATTAAAGTCGGTTGATCTAATTCACTTGTTCCTGCACAAAAATAAACATCTTCATGCATCAGCTTATCTTGTATATGAAAGTTATGCTTACCAATGTCAAAGCTAGATGCTTGTTGAGCTAGCATGTTAGCCTTTTGATTTTCATGTCTAGGAACATGTTGAATCTTAAATTCAGCAAGTTTGGAAATAAGACCAAGACAAGAATCAAGGCAAGAACGAAGTGATCTATCTAGACATTGGAATTCTCCATTAACTTGCTGCACCACTAGTAATGAATCACCATAAGCCTCAACATGTTGCACATCCATGGATGTTAACATAATCAATCTAAATAGCAAAGCTTGATATTCGGCTTGATTGTTAGTGCAATAAAAATCTAATCGGCTACACATCTCGGTCACAAGGCCATTAGAGGAAATTAAAACAATGCCAACACCTTGACCGTTACTGCACACCGATCCATCAAAATATAGCTTCCATAGAGGAATAGTAATGTAATTGACCTCATCATCAAGATTTATGCTATGCTCAATAATAAAATCAGCAAGGACTTGATCTTTGATTGCTCGTAATGGCTCAAAGACCAACTCATACTCAATTAAAGAATATGCCCATTTGCCTAACCTCCCACTGAGGATTGGCCGATGCAACATGTGCTTAATGACATCGGCCCGGCATGCTACAACACATGTACTTGACAGCAAATAATGTCTCATCTTATGGCATGCAAAGTACAGTGATAAGTATAACTTTTCAATATGGGCATACCTTGTCTCGGGATCAAGAAGACGACGACCAATATAAACAATCACATACTCCTTCCCTTCATCTTCGATGCCCCAATGACTTTGTCTTCGGCAGCAATATATAATTTGAAAGGCACTCCTCTTCTTGGTGCACGAAGAACCGGCGGTGATGATAGATATTCCTTTATCTTGTCGAATGCTTCTTGTTGTTTTGCCCCCAAGCAAATTTAGTTTCATCCTTCAACTTGAGTACGGGGTGAAAGGAATAATCTTCCTGGACAGATTAGCAATAAACCTCCTCAAGTAGTTGACCTTTTCCAAGAATTTCTGCACATCTTTCTTGCACGTGGGTGGCTCAACTCTCTTGATCTTCTCGATCCTCTTGGGATCAACCTCTATGCCTTTATCATGAATGATGAAGCCTAGAAACTTTCCAGCCAATACTCCAAAGGCACGCTTGAGTGGATTCATCTTCAAACCATAGCGGCTCATCCTTTCAAAAGCAAGACACAAATCGGCTAAGTCAGATTTATGGGCAGCCGATTTGATCACAATATCATCAATGTAAACTTCCATAATCACCCCAATTAGATCATGGAAAATCAAGTTCATAGCTCTTTGATAGGTTGCTCCTGTGTTCTTTACCCCAAAGGTCATCACAATCCACTCAAACAAGCCGACAAAGCCAGGACAAATGAAATCCGTCTTTGATGTGTCTTCTTTCACCATAAAAATTTGATTGTATCCCGCATTACCATTAATAAAACTAATCATTCTATGTCTAGAAGCATCATTGATTAGCATATCGGCTATAGGCATAGGGCACTCATCCTTGGGAGTGGCTCTATTCAAATCTCTGAAATCAACGCACACTCTAATCTTGTCGCTGTCCTTCTTCTCAACCGGCATGATATTAGACACCCACTCCGCATATTGGCATGGATGTATGAATTCAGCTTGCAACAACCTATTGATCTCCTCCTTTATTCGGTCATGGATGGCCAAATTGAAGCGTCTTGGATGTTGCTTAACAAGCTTGAATCCATCTTTGATAAGGAGCCGATGCTCAACAAGATCTCGGCTTAACCCTGGCATTTTAGTGTTGTTCCATGCAAAGCAATCAACATATTCCTTGAGAAGCGCGATTAATTCAACATTAAAATCGGCTTCCAAGTTTTGATTCACAAACGTCGGTCGTGGCGTAGTGCCATCCCCAATATCAACTTGTTCTAAAGGGTCGGCCGACGTGAAACCTTGGCCCAACTTATTGAGCTCATCAAAGTCGTCAATAGCTTCACAAGCATCGGTCTTTTCAGCCCGATATTGTTCTAAACGATGCTTTAACCACTTGTGATTATCCATTACATAATTGTGTTAAGCCGATTGTCAATCGGCTTAAGAGATATAGGAACAAAGCCACCCTTGGTGTAGTCTACATAATCATAATTAGAAAGATCTCTACATGACAAGCAACCAAGAGCTCCATGCCCCCGGGTTCGGACGAATCGGCAATAGCAACTTCAGCCGATGAGTCCGCATGGACAATCTCAACAGCATCGCCGTTCCACTGGATGAGATGTTGGTGAAGACTGGAAGGTATGCACTCATTGGCGTGTTTCCAATCGCACCCAAGAATCACATTGTAGCTTCCCTTGATGTCGGCGACGAAGAAAGAAGTAGCCAAAGTCTTGCTCCCGATGGTTAATTCAACGTTAGCAATACCTTTGGCTGGAATTGGAGCATCTCCGCCAACTCCCGTGATGGTCATGTTGGTCTTGATCAACTCCTCCTCCTTGATCTCGAGCTTGCGGCGCAGTGTGTAAGGCATGACATTAACAATGGCACCGCTGTCCACTAGCATGCTATGCACCGGAGTTCCATTGATGTGCCTCTTCAAGTTCAAGGGCCGAAGATGGTCCACTCGGGTCTTTGGCTTCTTGAACACGGCATCCTCCACTACAAACACCAACTCCGCTGCTGGTGGCTCTTCCTCATCATGGTGAATTACGTAGTAATCCGAAGATAGATATACTACGTCGATCCGCTCCGGAGACGGCTCATAGTCCACCTCTCATCATCTTGTTCCTCTGAAGCTTCCATGCCTACAACATTAGCAACCACAGTAGCAAACCCCTTGGGATCCTCCCCAAGGTCCTCAGAAACCGTCGGAATCGGTGTGGACACCTCGAAAGGAATCACAACCGATTCAACGATTGCCGGAGCAACCGAACTAGCACCCACCGTCTTAGCCGATTCTTCAATCAGCTTAGTTGGTCCTTCCATTGGCGCCGGTTGGGCTACCTCCACCGGCGCCGGCTCCATAGCGACGCCGTCGTCCTTCTTCGGCAAGCCCTCTTGATGATTCTCAAGAGCTAGCTTCTTCAATTTCCTGGCCCGAGCGCGCTGCAACTTCCGCTTTTGGGTTTTGTCCAAGTTAGGTGGGCACCACTTGGGTTGTGTATACTTTAGGTTCCTTGGCGGCTTCTCTTTCTTCTCTTCTTCAGCAACTCCCTTCATGTTTTGATCTTGCTTGTTTGCTGGAATTTTGCTATCAACCATAATCGGTTCACTGTCGGCAACTACTGGAGCCGGCATTGACCCAATAATGATTTGTGGTGCAGGAACTTGCTTTGGTGCAACTTCCTTAGGCGCCTCCACCTTCTTCGAAACCTCAATCTTCTTGGGAGCATAAGCTTGCTGCATGGGTGCCTTTTCCTTCCCCTGCAAAGATTGAACATTGGGTGGAAGCTCTTGCCTCCTTCCGTTAAAGCTCGATGGTTGAATCAATCGGCTAAAGATGAAAGGATTCACTTGATGTCCAGCAGCACCTCCAAACCTTTGATGCATGGATGTAGCATTCGGATATGGCACCCACACACCTTGGGCGCCCCATTGCGGCAAAGGCAAGACAGGTGGAACTGGAACAACTGGCGGTCCCCAACGAGATGGACGAGCATGAGCAACCTGCGAAGAAGGACCAACTGATAGAGTCATAGCCTTTTGCCTCTTGTCTTCATGTTCACGCTTAGGAGGCATAGACTCTCTTTTTTTATTGGCCGATTCTCGGAATCGGCATTTTATTGTTTGTACTTTGCCATAAGCAGATCAAAAGTACAAAGTGGCTTCTGAAGGGTTATGAGGATGCCACGCTAGCCGGAAAACAAAATTTTCTACCTCATAAACCAGGATCTACTGCTAGTTGCAGGTTACGGGATTACCACTAGACGCGCAGGTGCAGCGGAAGCGACTCGATGTAGTCGAACGCGTCGTAGCAGTGCCGTGCAGTTGCGTGATTGTCCGTCCGTCACGTCCGTCCTCCACTTGTGGATCGTCCTCGTGCGGTTCGTCCTCGTGCTCCAGATGCAGCACCTCCGAGGTATCACACACGTGCAGGGAAGAAGCGATGCGCCTCCGGACTGCTAGGTCCGCGAGGAGCGAAGGCGTGAGCATGGAGAGGGCGACGGTGGCTGCCAAAAGGCGTGGAATAAGCCTAGCCTAGCCCCTGTCCCTTCTTATATAGGCGTCCCTAATGAGCTCCCGAGTTAGAGGCCCATTAGTAACCCTAATCCTTCTCCAACTCGGGTCCAACCCGAATTGGGCTTCTAGCCCCTTAAGCGTGCGACCCTATGGGTTCACGCACACATAGACATGGCACGAGTACACCTACTCGTCCAATAATTGATAGCGGCCTCTAGCAAGGCGTGACAACTCCTGTGCGTACGCAAAGATCATATCAGACGAACCACCACAACCCATATACATGTTATTCCCTTGCCACTTGATATTTGGTTCGACTCGTGGGTTAACACTTAACCCAAGCACGGCCATGCATTTGTTGAACCAATCACTTGAGTTATCCAGGATATCTCTCTCACACGAGAGAGGGCAAATTCCATCTTGATTGTCTATGTCTCACAAAGATGTTTCCCGATAAACCCGAAAACTATCTTTATGACTACCCCGTAACGGAGTAGCGTTTTGACAATCCCTAAGTAAGTCGTTTCACATCTTGAGTACATATGACAATCTCGTGTCTAAGGACATAACGTACATGATGTGCAAAGAGATAATAATAACAACATCTCACGTCGGGTCGATCCGGCCTACATGTCGTACATGTGCTCACATTATTAGTTTGACATCTCAATGTCTATGACTTGTGAAACATAGTCATCAACTAATAATGTGCCGATCTAATATTCATGTGCGTTGTTACACGAACTCCGATCAGGAACAACATTAGTATATCCATACAAGTAAAGAGTTTCACAAATAATTCACATAATTACCAATCAATACAAGTTGTCTTTAATGGATATTCAGAAACATATAATATATCATGGATACAATCGCAATATTATCATCTCTATGATTACCTCTATGGCATATTCCTAACAGCTTCACCACAGGTTTCTTGATTTTCTGCTCTTTCTCCTTCCAAACTCCCACCTCTGGCTTGTGTGGAATGAACGTGCGGGTCACATGAATGCCGGAAGAGACGGAGCCTTCAGGAGGTTGTGAGACAGTTTGACCGATTGCTTCAATCGGTTTGGCTGACTTAGAGGTACCAGGGTCACCACTGGCTGGGACACCCTTGGGCGCCACCTTCACCATGCTAGATAGGTTGGCTTGGCCGACCGGAGGGGTCGGCCGGGCCGGCCTTTGCTGCGCCGCTTGGCCTTCGTACCATCTTTGCCTTCGCAGTGCTTCCGCTGATCCAGCGGTGATTATGAGCTTGCTCTTGCCCTCTTTATCCTTCTCCAACACCACTTGTAGCCCCGAATTCTTTTGGACGTTCGGTGCAGGACGTGGTTCGCTGATGATGACGTTCTTGCCTTTAGCTCCATCGGCTTGGTCGGGATGAATCAAGATGACCAGAACCCCCGCCTCAATGGTGTTGGTGGGGAAGGGGTTCCTCTTGATCTCCATCTCTACAAGACTCAATCGTCCCGCATTAAGGGCCGATTTTATCTGTTGATGAAAGAAATTGCAATCATTAGTCGCATGAGAATAAGAGTTATGATATTTACAATACGCTTTCCTCTTAAACTCATCTGCAGAAGACATAGTATAATTAATTCTAATGTGTTCGATTTTGAGCAATTCATCAAAAATGCAAGTCACATTTAGAAGTATCAAAAGTAAATTTAACTTCCTCATTCCGATTCTTTTGAATCGGCTTGAGAGAAGGACAAGAGACATGTTCATTCTCCACTGGCCATCTAATTTCAGCGGCATTGCATTCTTTATTATCATCATCCGAATTATCTGAGACAACATCAAAAGTATGCGTATTTGAACGATGAGTTTTGTACGACTCGCGAGACTCTTTAAGGCGTGATTCCCAATAAACGGCCTTCTCGACGAGGTGGTTGAAATTATTAAATTGCACATTCCCAAGTTTCTCACGAAGCCTAGAATGTAAACCGTTAAAGCAAATATCAACCAAATCTCTTTCGAGAGATCATCAATTGAAAGCATCGGTCTTAATCTCTCTACACCTTTTAAAGAAATCAAGGACAAGCTCATCACGCCCTTGACGAACCGATGTAAGATGTGACAATCTAGTTTCTTGGACTCCAGTATAAAAGTGACTATGAAATTTCTCTTCTAATTGAGCCCAAGAGCCAATAGTGCATGCAGGCAATGAAGTAAACCAAGCAAAACAGTGCCAGTAAGAGATAAAGGAAAACAACAAACTTTCATGTAATCAAAGGCACATGCTTCAAACTTGAGCTAAAAACATGCTCACATGCTCCATGGAGGTTTTATTATCACTACCACTAAACTTCTGAAACTCCGGTACTTTCTAACCCTCCGGAGCTTTCAAGAAATCAAAATGCGCAGGGTACGGTTTGTGGTAGGTAGTTTTGCTAGGCCTAAGGGATACACCTAGACTTTCCTCAAGAGATTTAGACAAATCTTTCTTAAACCGATTAAACGTATCCGTATAATCGGTAGAAGGGGCTGCTCTAGAGCTACTTTGTTGAGGGATAGCACTAGGTGACTTCGGTGGGTTTAGGAGTATTGCGTTTCCCACCGAAGACTTACTTGTTTGTCGGGATTCGGTTCGTGTAGAATGACCCAAATTTTCAGCAAAGGTAACCATAGGCTTAGGATTAGCGAGACCGGTCTTACTTGTTTTCTATGTTTTGAAGACCGATTTGCCTCTATTTGCTTTTGCATAAAGGGCTTGATTCTCATAAAAGTTAGGAGGCAAGCCATACTCATAGTGCTCTACTTCCTCAACATCTGATTCATCTGAATCGGCTGTCTTACCTTCTAACTTATCGGACCTAGCCATGATCATATTTACTGCAGTAGCTAAATTATTATCTACAATCTTTTTATGACCATCTAGCATAGCAGCATAATCAGCATGAGTAGGGTACGGATCATCATCAAACTTGGGCTTGTTGGAGCTCGCCTTGTCCCCTGAAGAAGATGATGAAGCCAACACCTCAGCGTAGTTGGGCTCCCGGTACTGCTTCACCCTGTTCTTGCGCCCCTTGCTACAACTCTCATAGAAAGCTTTGCAAACGGCATCAAGTTGTTGTTGAAGCTTGCCGCGGAGCTCATCCGAAAGCTCTTCCATGTTCTGGGGGCATATAATGTTCTTGGGGTGCACCTCAGTACGATCTTCGCTCTCACTTGAAGATCCATCTTGGCTGTTCCCCATGTCGGTAGATGGAAACTGAAGTCGGCACTTTGCCTATCCCAGCGGAGTCGCCAGAAAGTGTGTTGACGCCGAAATCCGAGGGATCGAGACCAACACACCGGGTACGTGGGCTTTAGATGCCCTAGAGGTAGCTCGAATCGACCTGCAACGCAGCGACAACATAGCGTAACCGGCAAGACCGATCTAGAGATTGATTAGCCGATGTGGAGCTCGTTGACGGCCGTGAAAACCCTAGAACCATCTCCGGGAAGACACGTCGGGAGGAGGCGCGTAGGGGATCTCCGAGGAACCAGCGGATGGCGCCTAGGATCACCGGAAAACTCGCGGAGAGAGACGCCGGACAACAAGTAGACGGGTTAGGGCAGAAATTAGGGCTAGAAGTAGAAGAAGGTAGATTGATCGATGTTGATCGGTTGTGTTTGGTTGACGATTGATTGGATGGGATCAATCGGCCGTGATCCTCTCATATATATAGAGGGGGGGTGGTCTTATCCCGGTAGGAAACATCTCCAAAACTCGTACATCAAGTTTTCCACGTGGAAAACTGCCAAAAACGCGACTCGTAACGGAGTCGGTCACGCGCAACACGCATTAGACGACGCGTCCGACGCGCCTGGGCGTGCATCCGACGCCGCGTCCGGCGCTCGGCCCCGCGCGCGGGGGTCACTGGACCGCATCCGACGCGTCCGACGCTCGCGTCCGACGCGTCCGACGCTCGCGGCTCGTGCGCTGGCCCCAATGCCGTGTCCGGCGCAGCGTCCGACGCTTGGGCGCCCAGCGTCCGGCGCGGCCTCCGAAGCTCGGGCTCCCCGCAGGAGCCTCTGGACCGCGTCCGACACGTGTCGGATGCGTCCGGCGCTCCCAAGGGCGGCGTCCGGCGCTTGTCTTTTGCACCGAAGTAGCCCGTTTGGTCTTTCGTCGGTGCGTTGGCCTCCTCTAACCTTTTTTGAGCGTCAACAGCATGCATTTGCATTTCGTCGGCATGCATGGCATGGCGCCGCCAACTTTCATCATTCATCATGCACTTCACTTCACTTGCATTGGCAGGAGTTGCTTGTGCTAACGACATGACACCGGGCCCACCCGTGGGGGTCTCGGGGACAGAATGGCACATCATGATTGGGCTTATTTCAGGCCTGAGAAATCTGCAGAAAGGGTTTTCATCTTCTACCTGCGTCCATGGGCCCATATGTTCACCGTGAATGATGGCTTTGTTCGTCTTCTGGACTTTGATTCACGAGCTGCAGCAGTCCTCTGTCGAAAATGATTGGGCCCATTCGTGACAGGCCACACCACAGGACACAACGCTAAGGGATGGAGGTCAAGTGAGGCCGGCCCATTAACTCCACCAGAGCGCCAGCCACCGCAGCCCATTTCGAGTACCCCAATACCCCAATTCCACCTGCAGTTTATCGTTGACGACCTGAATGCCACTGATTCAGCTGGTCACTTGGGAAAGACAGCCCCATGAACTCGTTCTTGTAGAGTTCTTGCACTGCATACTTGTAGAAGGACATGTAGTAGCAAGGGTACTTCCATATGGGCGATGGGAGCTCATTAGGAAGCCGGAAGATGCCCCAATTGAGCATCATCACTGCCTGCACTCGAGCTCCAATGATGATTCCCATAAGGAAGTCCGGAACAATCGCGGCGATAACCGTCATCATGCTCTCAACTAGAAGGCAACATGTGCATACGACCATGAAGAAATCCCCGCCATGCTCCCTTACTTTGCTTCCATGCATACAAACGAAACAGAGCAACCAGTACTCTGCTTCTACTTTTGTTGCTCTGTTTCTCTGCGTCTCCTCTAAAACAGAGCGCCGCCGGTTCGCCGAGCGGCAACCTCGCCGTCGGTCCTCGAAGGAGATGGTCCAGGATCCACTACGCTCTGACGAGGATCTCCTCGAGCGAGACAGAGAGCTCGAGGTGGTGGCGGACGGACCCCGGGCTCGGCGTCGTCGTCGGCATGCGCGACGTCGCGCTCACCTCCACGCTGATGCTCTCGTCGTCGTCGCCGTCGTTGTCGTGCTGCTGCTGATGCTGGCCGGCGGTGCCCGCGCCGCCGACGACGCGCCGCTGGTGGTGCTGCCTGCGCCGGCGCCTGTCGCCGCCGCCACCGCTGTGGCAGCAGAGGACGAGGACGCAGTGGTGGAAAGCAGCACGATGGCCACGCACAGCGCGCTCACCAGCGCGATGAACGCTGGCGACTTGTACGCGTCGCCGCTCGTCAGCGACGCCCACGACATGGCGGCGGCGATGGGAGTGCCACCCCGTGCCCGCGCCTGCCTTATGACTGGCACCGCATGCAAGCGGCCAACGGGCTCGCAGCGATGCTTACGAGGGGTCTCTCAGGCACCTGTTGCTGTTGTTGCCGTCGGATCGGATGCCATTGATGGAAACGTCCATGGCTGCGTCTCTGTGCCGTCGTGTCTCCTTGTGCTTGGAACGAAATAGCTCGGTCTTGCATTGCATGTTTGCACACGTTGTTGCTCCTCAACGGCCAACATACTTAAAAGATTCATCCATATATTGATCCACTGTGTTAGGTGACTAATGACACAACTACGGAATTCCATTGATGACGAGATCTCCCTGTGGACTGCGTCAGGGTACCGGCACTTGGCTGCGTTGGACTCCCTTCGTCGAGCGGTTCGAGGTTGTTCGTTGTCTTAGTCACAAATTATGTTTTCTATGTAATTACAACTGGGTGGGAGTCTACAGAGGGGAAGGCTGTAAGCCAATAACAAAACTCTATTTCTCTGCTCAATGAAATACGTGTCAATCCACATTTTCTTGAAAATAAAAAGACACGGCTACAGAATTAGTACCAAGCTAATACTACTGCATACTACAGTAACTGTCGCGGCCAATTGCAGGACTAAGCACTCTTATTTTGTGAACATAAGTGCAGCTCATTAAAGTAGCAATGGAGGATGCATCGGGAGACGAGACGACCCAAGAGGCAGCCATGGCTCATGGCCATGATCGCTAGAGGTGGCCGGCGACAACGCTGTCAGGTTTGGGGCAGAAGACGACCTTGATCTCACCGGGATCAACACAGTCCTGGGGCGTGACCTCAACATCCGTAGCGTTAGTCCACGTATCAGGACACAGGTGCTTGAACAGCGCCGCCTGCGACGCGCCAGCTACACAACCTCCGCCCGGCGCCCTTGCCGCGACAGGGCACTCGGCGGCGAGGTCCACGGCGCATCCCAGCGTGGGGCACCGGCCGACCCCCGTCGTCGGCATCCCGTGCGGCGTCACGACGACGGCCACGTTGAACCCGTCCACGAGGCTCACGCTGTACGCCACGGCGCCGCCTGGTCCGGCCACGCTCACCTGCGCCACCGTCACCGGTGGCGCGTCGCCCGTCGCGCACTGGAGCGGGGCCGGTGGGGCCGTGTTTCCGTACACCTTGGCGTCGACCTCGTCGTCGTCGTCCCCGCCGGTGCACCCCGTCTGCACCACCACGCGGCCTGACCACGCGCCCGGCGGGAACGCCAGCGTCGCCAGGCCCTCGCCGTTGCCGTCCAGACGTCCTGCCGGCTCGCCGTCGGCGTCGGTGGGGATGGAGGGCACTCCTGCATTGGCCGTCACCAGTGGCCACACCGGGTACGGGCACAGGTTGTGGAGGGTCAGGTTGGTGGTGGTGGATGCTCCCGGCGATGGCTGACGGGCAGCAGCTGCGACGGTGGCGAGAGCCAAGGTCATCGTCAGTGCCCCTAGCGTCTTGGACGACGACGACATGATGGCCATGGCTGCTTGTAGAGATCGATAGATGGGACTGTTGGGGAGTGACGGCGGGTATAAACGAGGGAGGAGGTGGATCGGAAATGGTTGTGGTTAAGTCGCAGTAAACGCATGCATTTGCATTTCATCGGCACGCATGGCATGGCGCCGCCAACTTTCATCACTCATGCATGCACTTCACTTTTGCATTGGCAGGAGTTGATTGTGCTAACGACATGACACCGGGCCCACCCTTCAGGGTCGCAGGGACACAATGGCATCGTCTCATCATGAGGGTTTATTTGAGTGAGCAGCTGCAACTGTATCCGAACCTCTACAACAGATGAAGCTTCTAGAAATTTCTAGAGACCAGCATTCGTAGAAGGTGATGATTATATATGCATATTTTCGATGTGCATCTACAACACACAAAACTTGTGTACATAATAGTGCATGGAAAGATACTGAAATATTTTTTTTTTCGGAAAAGAAAAGTCGTGGGGTTGTGCAATCTTTTGGTGATTTTTGTGCAAATTAGTAGAGCCCTTCTCTTGCAATGAAGAAAAACTGATCGATTTTTAAAAATTGTGTCGGATCTTCGACTAGTGAACCAATATCACGAGGCATGTCAAAAAAAATCCTAAAAATCCCTTGCGCCACTCAAAATTAAATTTAAATGCAATGAGGTTTGAGAATTAAGAAATTAGTATGGTTGCACAGAGTTTGAATTTAGATGAATTCATAAGGAAGAATAAACCAAAATCAGAGTTTCAGTAAGTGAGATGTTTCGCCTTCATACTATTGGCTGTTGGTAACACCCGAAATAAAAGGAAAACTAATGGAGTAATGGGCTTGTTCACCGTGATGGCCTGTTTGTCTTTTGGATTAGGCCCCGTCAAAAAGGATTAGGCCCACACGTGACAGGACACACAACGGTTTTCTGCGCGCGGGGTCGCGCTCCTGGGGTAGCGAGGGACCCTTCGGCCTGGTACACGCCATGCAGCCTGGCCCACCGGGCACGGGGAGCGAGCGTCCCTCGGCGGTCTGGCCACGCCCATGGTTCTGATATAGGCCGACACTCCATCAGGCAACATGCATGAAGTTCTCCGTCCCAGCCCAGCTCAAGTCAGAAGTGGAGGTGATATAGGCCGAGGCGGCCATGTACGTGTACGAGCCTGGGGCCGCGAGCTCACCTCCTTCATGCTCAGCACGATGGCAGCAGGAGATGGCTATTCGCACGACCAGCCCAACTCACCAGACAGCCTGGGCCTTGCACCCTTGGCCCTTTTTGTTTCCTTTTTCTTTTTTTGGTATTTTTGTTTCTTTTAATTTTTTAGTTTTTTAGGTTTGACTTTCATTATTTCAGTTACTTTTATTGTTTCTTTTAGTCATAGTAAACATAGTAGATTATTATTTTATTTAATGTTTTTTATTTTCAGTTTTCACTATTTTTTTAGTTTCAGTACTATTTTTTTTTAAGCTTCAGTTATCAGTCATCCTTTTGTGACAGCTTATACATTTTAGGTAAGGCAACTTATATGCATAATTTAGGAAGACATTCCAGTTATTATTTTGAGCGTGGTATTTTAAGTTTTTTCTTAGGTTCTTAGTTTTTTTCAATGTTTTTTTTCATTTTTCAGTCATTTTTTTTATTTTTTAGTTTCAGTTTTCAGTCACACTTTTAACCTCAATGCCTTTCTAGATCCTGTATATTAGTTGTCTCACCTGTAATGTATAAGTTCTTACAAAAGGGTAGCCATTGCACACATAGAGTTGCCACAAAAGACCCCCTACCTTGTGCAACTTCTATTTTTAGGTTTGTTGCAATAATTTGTCCCCTAAATTGTACAACTATAGTATTATACATGGTAGTAACTCCTTTTTGATAGTTTTTGCCCCTCAGTTTGTGCATACTATTTAATTGGAGTACCAACTTTAGTTTTACATGGTAGTAATTTTTTTTGATTTATTGCCCCTTGAGTTTGTGCATACCACTTAAAAATTTAGTATATTTTTATAGTAACAAGTTTAGTATTACAGAGTAGCAACCCCTTTCATATCTCCTAATATATTTGTACACATATAGATTGCTACAAAAATAAAATTCATAGAAACATATATAAGTGAGGTCTAGTTTAGTTCGTCTCGTTATGTAGAACACACCGGTGCAGACGGATTTGAAAACGATACAATATTCAAAATTTATAGCAATTCAAAGAAAATCCTTTGGTTTGTTTTTTTTTTATTTTGCGTGAGTGTGACATGTAGCATGGCTGTGCGGGGCGCATGCACCGTTGTACTGCCATGTTTGCATGTGGAAAGTGTTCGCCTGCTCCCGACTGAGAAGTAGTGGAATGTGGGGTCGTGCGCTTGTGACGCCCTGTGCGCGGGATCAGTTTAATTCTGGCTGACGCTGATTTATTGTAAGAGAAAAACACTGCTAAATGGCTGGCTGATAAGCGCTGACAGAGCACGCTAATAGGGCTGCGGCGTGCGCCGTACGCGGAGCGGAGGAGAGGGTCGCGCGTTACGCTGGCGCGCGACGGGTCGCGCGTTATCCAGATCCTTTCCTGCGAGCCATCCACCCCCTGCTAAACTTATCGTATACAGTATTGATGCTAAGATAAATAAAAGATGTATATGTTGTGAAACGGGATTACCTCGATGTGTGTGAATCTCGATATATGTGATCACTGTTGAAACAGTGAAACACTGATGAAACATGTGGTCGCTAATCACATAAAGACAAAATGCATGGAAATATATAATGACCACGTGAGGGAGATTAACGGGAGAATCCGATGGGCAGCGCTGCCTGCTCACCGGCTCTATAAATAAGAGACCGGTTGTCTCCATTGTAATACAACAATCAATTAGAATTAATATAGATAGCTCCTATGATTTCCTCACTGCATCTGTGTTCTAGTGTTCCTATTGTGCTCCTGTGTGTGCATCCTTGAGAACGATTTCTCAACACGAGTTCTATGGAGCTAACGCTAAGAAGGTGAGAAATCCATTCTCCTACGAATGGATGCGACCAACAAGCTCCTTACCTATGGATATGCATGCAAGCACCACGGTAATTGAGCATGACGTAAAGCCATATCTCAATGGTTGCCTGAAGCAAAGAGACATTAATCTTGATAAGCCATATCTTGATACGCCAAATGAACATGAACGCCGTTGCCGTGCAAATGTCGGAGATGAACTTGCCAGCCCTGAAGAGCTGAGCACCGAGACACAGTAGTGAACCCTCGCACTGTAGAACTGATGGCCGCCGTCCCGAAGACGAGCGTGCTGCTGCGTGCAGAACCATGCCACCCCCAGCATGGGTCGTCGCTGGCAGCAGATACAGCCACCGTCGCGCCGACTCCATGGGAGCCGTGAGCCCCAAAATAGACCAATTTTTAGTTACTTAGAGTTCAACTGTTTTAAATTAGACCAATTTTATAGAAAAATTACAATAAATTTATTACGAAAATATATTTTACAATCTATCTATTTAGCGATACTAGTTTGGTAACATAAATAGTAATGCTTTTTCTATAAATTTAATTAAATTTAAAATAGTTTGATTTAGTATTATTTAAGAAATGAATTTATTTTAGGACCCATCACAGAAAGTTACGGCGAAGCACATGCATGATCCTGTCCGTTGGGCGGAAGGTACGAGGATGGTTCACATCCGACCCCGGCACACCGCACCGGAGACTCTGGTTTGGGCGGCCGCAGATGAGGATGAGATGCGTGACTCGTCAGTCACGCGCACACTTTCTTATGCTACTCAAATCTCACCACGTGTGTATCGCCTTTCGCTGCATGTTGGGTGGTAGTTACGCTGTTTGGTGTTGGCCGCCGCGTAGCGACACGCCGTGCGTAAGCACGTACATCATTCACAATAGTATACTCCTAGAAAAGTCGTACCGGTTGTCACTGAAGAAAAGAAGGCCTCCAAGGAAGCTATCGATAAATGCAAAATTACCTGGTTAGTGGAGAGTAGCTATCGTTTCTATGCTTTGTCTCAACAGTGGAGCCCAAATATATACGCTTGGAAAATTGATGATTATGCTCCGTTATATTTGCACTTGGCTGTAATAAATGCACACGGTAATTGGTGATTACATTTAATTTGTACGGTGTAAAAGTTGTATGGCGCCGAGTACAAAGCTGATGAGGCTACCATACTCCATGTGCTCACTGCTCTACGCCTCCACACTGGCGTTCTCATTCAATTAGCTGCTGCCTGCTGGCCAGTGGCCACTCACGCCATGTGCTGTCTGCCTCGGACGTACTCTACTCCCTCCGTGATAAAATAAGTATCGTTTTGAATTTTTATGCCATAAGTTTACCTCGATTTATAGAAAATATGTCGATATTTATATCTCTAAATAATTTTGTTAAAAAAACTAGATTTTAAGATCTTTCCGACGATACTAATTACTTAAGATAAATATTAATATATTTTAATATATAATTACCGATAGTTATTTCTTAAGAAGCGAGAACGACACTTATTTTTAGGACGGAGGGAGTACATGTGAATGTGATGGCCGGCGACTGACTGGCGGTTAAGGCACGGGTCGTCGTCACCCTCTGCCTGCCGCCTAGCACTCTAAAAACAACCCCAGGCCTTCGCTCTCATCATTCACACAGAGCTACTTCTCCAAAGTTCACTCCTATCCAAAGGTTCCTACTCAGTTGCCAATACATCCACATCGGCTCCACTCCACCAAGCACCGGTGAAGCATGGCGGACCTGGTGATGGGCGCCATGCCCAGCATCATCCCCAAGCTCTACGAGGTGCTCAAGGAGGAGTACAACCTGCAGACCAGCGTGAAGGACCGCATCCGGTCCCTCACCCAGGAGCTCGAGCATGCGCAAGCCGCACTCTGCAAGGTGGCCGAGGTGCCGTGGGACCAGCTCGATAAGAATGTCCAGATCTGGGCACGCCATCTCCGGGAGGCCTCCTATGATATGGAGGACGTTCTCGACACCTTCCTCGTGCGTGTCCAGGGCCCTGAGTCTGCTGAGGAGAAACAGAGTTTCTGGAAGCTTCTCAAGAAAATGGCCAACTCTTTGAAGAAGGGCAAGACCCGCCACAAGATCAGCGGCGATGTGACGGACATCATGACTCATGTCCAGAAGGTGACAGAGCAGTGTCGCCGGTACAAGGTGGGCGATATTGCTGTGGCCATGCCAGACAGAGCGTCCGCCGTTGATCCTCGTCTGCACGCCATGTACAACAAAGTGGAAGACCTTGTTGGCATCGACAAGTCAAGCGGTGAGCTCATATCCATCCTTCAGTCCCCACAGCGAGAGGGCACATCAAACCTGAAGACAAAGATTGTCGTAATTGTCGGAGTTGGTGGGCTAGGGAAGACCACACTTGCCAAAGCTGTCTATGATAAGCTTAAAGGGGATTTTGACTGCGCAGCTTTTGTCCCCGTCGGCAGGAAGCCTAACCCGCACCAAGTCATCCGGGGGATTCTCATTGAACTTGACAATAGAAAATATATGGATTTCAATTTTGCAGCATGGCATCATATAAGTCAATTCATCAACGAACTCCGAAAGTTCCTCCATGAAAAGAGGTACCCATCAACCACTCAGCTTTCAGGTCTACTGTTTGCACTACCGTTTCAATGTTATCATCAACCGATCATTTAAACTATTAATTGCAAATCATTTACAATGCATTATGCTTGTATATTTCAAAATAATATGATTATGTTGTCTTGAAATATAATCTTATAAAAGTATAGCCTTGTTGTGTTCTATAGAAAATTTCTAAAAAAAAGTACTTGTCAAATCTGTGTTTTGGTGATCACGGTTGTGTCTAAAACGTCATTTATTTGCGTACCAGGAAGTTGTATTTTTCTACCCTAGATATTATACATTGACATGCTTCTTAATTTTTTATAGAGTAAAATGCACGGTAGATTTGAACTATTGGTGGGTTAAAATCCCCAGGTATCCAACCGAAAAACGTGTCATCTGCGGTACTTGAACTATCGGTCTCGTGCACCAAAAGGTACTAAACACGCCACGCGTGCACCAGGAGCTGATGTGGCGAGCCAACTCACACTGTTAGCATATACACATGCCACAACACATCTCGCACCACACCGAGTTCTTCAGTATCCCTCTCGTCGCCGCGGACGCTTCACCATTGAATACGAACGCCATTTTGACCAGAAACCCACTCGCGCAAGGACGAACTTGAGCACTCGCGCAGACGCCATCTACGCTTGCGAGATGTGCTCGCTAGCATCGATGCCACCAGGGACCTGGTGCGCAGGTTCTTCACAGACGCCGGCAGGAGACATGAAAGGAGCTCAATCCAATCAATTAGTATGTACGTACATGGTAACATGGAAGCAATCATCACGCGTACGTACATGCATCATGTAGCATGCATGCCGTGGATGCCACTGATGCGGGGCGTTTGGCCGCCAGGACGGGAGCTGGGCAGGGCGTGCGCAGCAGCGGGTCGCTTGAGTATGTGCCATCGCCGACGACACCACCACCGTGGGCACGGCCGTGTCGTCGTCGAGCATGCAGAGGCAGCAGTTGGGCTTGACGAGGCCTTGCCACAGCAACATCAGCGCGTCGTGGGTGGTGTCCCTGGAGAGGACGAGAGGTTCGAGTGCGGGTCGTGTGGAGCCCTCCGCAGCCGCCACTGCCACCGCCGTCAGTGGCCGCGTAGCACGACGTCGTTGACTGCCATGCGACGGGAGGTGGCCAAGATTAGCTGCATGGAGGATGACACAAAGGCGCTGGTCAAGATGGCGTTTGTGTTCAACGGAAGTGCCCACGACGACGAGAGGGATACTGATGAACTTAGTGTCGTGCGGGAATGTGGTCCCGTGGCACGTGTATAGGGTGGCAGGGTGAGTTGGCTCGCCACATCAGCTCCTGGTGCACGCGTGGCGTGTTTAGTACCTTTGTTGCACGAGACAAATAGTTTTAGTACCTAGATGATACGTTTTTCAGTTGGAGTACCTAGACGGGAATCCACCAATAGTTCAAGTACCTACTGTACATTTTACTCTTTTTTATATGTATGTTCTAGATAACTTAATTATTAATTCAAAATTTTGTTCGTTCTTGTGTGGATAGGTATTTAATTGTTATTGATGACTTATGGGAGAAGGAGTCTTGGGAAACAATCAAATTGGCATTTGATGACAATAATTGTGACAGTAGAATAATCATAACTACTCGTAACCGGGAGGTTAGCGAAAAAGGTTATGAAGTTTATGACCTACCACCACTTCCTGATGACAGCTCTAGAGAGTTATTCTTTATAAGAACAGGTGGTCATGAAGGAAAATTGGTTGATAATAAGCCAGATGAGGTCACTGTTAAATTTCTAAAGAAATGTGCTGGCATACCACTAGCTATTATTACAATGGCTAGTTTATTGGTGGGTAAACCAAGGGAGAAATGGGATGAGCTATATAGGTCTATTGGTTTTAGGAGCGAAGATAACAAGCAAGCACAGAATACTATGAGGATAGTATCCTTTAGCTACTATGACCTTCCTGCACATCTAAGGTCATGCTTGTTGTATCTTAGTGCATTTCCAGAAGATTCTGATATCAATAAAGTTTCATTGGTTTGGATGTGGGTGGCCGAGGGATTTGTCAAGAAGAAACAAGGCATGAGGTTATTTGAAACTGGAGAGGGTTACTTCCATGACCTCATAAACAGAAGCATGCTCGAGGCGGTAAAGTCTCACAAGGATGATAGCATCGTCACTGGTTGCCGTGTCCATGATATGGTGCTTGATTTCATCCGTTCTGTGTCACACCAAGAAAATTTCTTCAGTGTAGTATTAGATAATGACCAAGGCCAACTACTAGAGAGCAATAATGTGCCGCGTAGGTTAGCCCACCATAATAGGACCATGGGGCACGGTCATCGTCAAGGTGATGATTTGGAAATGGCAAAAGTGAGGTCGTTTTTCGCCATCAGGTGTGGTATAGAGGCGTCGGACCCATCTCATGGATTCACGCTTCTACGCGTGCTAGTTATAGATAATTGCAAGGCAACTGAGGGCAGTTTCTTCGTTTTCCGATCTGAGCACTTGAGACATCTGCTTCACCTAAGGTTTCTCAGTATAAGGAGAACACGTGTCGGGAGGATCCCAGAAGAAATAGTACGTCTGAGGTTCCTGCAGACGCTGGACTTGAAAGAATCATATCTTCAAGAATGGCCGTTGCCGGAGAGCTTGCCGGAACAGTTGCTGTGCCTGCGCCTCCCTGTTGGGTCTGGGATCAGCATGCATAGTAATGATGGCATAATTTCGTTGACGAGGCTGACCTCCTTGGAGGAGCTGTCAATATCTGTTTCTTCAACGAGACCAGTAAGTTGGCGTCTTCCCACGGAGCTCAGGGTACTCGAATTCGAATATGGTATTTGGTGCAGCAGTGAGGCCACCCAAAGGGATTTCTGGGAATGTGTACACCATCTCAACAAGCTCGAGCACCTAACAATGTCAGGTGGTTCTAGTATGCATGTAACAGACTTCGTCCTCCCGAGCCGTCTCCGGCACTTTGCTGTAAGCAACCGATTCTGCAAGCTGCCATCATGCTTCAATGCTTCGTGTCTTAACCTCTCCCACCTGGACCTGATGCTGGAACACCTGGATAAGCATGACTTGAAGATGCTTGGAATGTTACCGGAGCTCCGTTTTCTCGGCCTGTCATTTTGGACCTTTGCCGCAGTAAGCAGCGTCATCGTCGTCAGTGAAAAGGATGCTCCAGTAGTCTACTTCCCCAAGCTGTGGTGCTGCATGCTGAAGAACGCGATGGTCTCGTTGCACGCCAACGAAGAGGACAAGAGCATTTCGTTTCACGTGTGGGGTGGAGGACGCCGCCCGTACAGCCTCAAGCCCTCTGTTTCCGAGGATAAGTTGCAGAGACCAATTATTTCCTGTAGCACAGGCGGTGGTGGCGGCACCAGCGCCGGCGCAACTGGAGGAGGAGCACCTCGCGATCGCTTCATGCCGTGCCTCCAGGTGTTTCTTTTTGGACTCTCGGATATGGAGAGATGGGACGATCGTTGCTGGGACAACCTAGGCTTCGAATACGGCCTCCCTTGGCTCCGGGAGATCGGCGTTACTCCCCACAATGACAAGCTGACGGCAGCGCTAAGGAGTACAGCCGAAGCACATCCCAACCGTCCTGTGCTTCGCGTTGCATATTGGAAATCGTCCTGGAAAAAGGTAATAAATAATAATGTCCCTTTATCACTACATAATATAATGCCAATTCATCGCACCAAATTTCCAGAATTAAAATCCGTCTCTCTTTATATATTGAGAATTGCCATATAAATAAATAAATAGCTACAAATTCCTTATTTCTCTCCATCCGTCTTACCAGATCCACCACCCTTGACGAGGCGGCGGCGGCGACCTCCTGCAGCCCAAGAACGTAACCTTGCTGCAGCCTCGTCCGGCAGCCCCATCTCCCAGCAACGGCTTGTCTCCCAGCGGCGGGCCGCCTCCCTCGTTCGGCCGCGGCTCCACCCCTCCCCCACCGGCGGCCGCGGCTTCTCCTTCCCCGTCCTCTTCACCAGCATCTTCGGCAACGGAAGCGGCGCCTCCTCCTCACCAGCCACGGACCACTATCCTGCATCTCCGGCGATGGTGCCCTCTCCGGCAGCCCTTCCCCTACCGACGACGGCCGCGATGTGGACCTTGCCCATCCCGACGACGGCCCCCCTCTCTGGCGCAACGGCGAGGGCCCCAGGGACCGCGGCGGCGCTCCACAATGTCCAGGCAGCGTCGATACGGTGAGCACTATACCCCTACCAAGGCGGATTCTGCGATGGCGACGTCTTCTGGTGGCTGGGGATTTATACATGATGATTATTTTCATGAATTTGTTTGGGATGCTTTGACGGTGTGAATATGTGATGATTTTGCCTAAGATATGTACTTGACTATGAAATCCTATAATTTTAGTTACTACTCAATTCCTGAAATTTACAGTTTGGATCACCAGCCATATTCTAGTGTGGAAGAGGATCTACGATTTAGTATTTACGGTCACAAGTGTGCAGACCCGAGGTTGGCTTGTATCTTTACCTTTGTTTTGCGCGGGGAGGCTGACATCCCTAGAAGAGCTGTCAATAAAGCTGAGATGTACTAAGGCTTCGAGGCGGCTTGTGAAGGAGCTGGGCAGCAGCAGCCTGAGGGAACTCAGGGTGCTCAATGCGTGGATACGGCTGGAAGATGAGGAGATGGAAAGAGATTTGATCGAGTCTGTAGGCCATCTCCACAAGCGCCAGCATCTGTTAATTGGTACTCGTAGATATCGAATTTTGGACAGGCAACCAGGAATGGAATTTGTCCTCCCGGGCGTTTGGCATTACGTGACGTCCAACTCTGGAAGCTGCCATCATGCATCGATCCTTTGTGTCATCAAGGAGCTACTGAGGAGCTCATTGGTCCTGTTCGTCACAAATAACGGGACCGACAAGAAGACTGTTTCATTTCATGTCTGGAATGGTGTAGTTGACAGGCCTCTGTCTCTGATGCCGAGTTGCAGACTGACGATGAATTTTCTTCCGTGTTTCAGTGGGAAATAGGCAGAGGTCCTGTTGGAAAAAAGGGTGATGATGAATTGAATTTGCTCTCTGCCTCTCTGATGATGTGGTCCTGTTGGAAAAAAAGGTGATGATGAATTGAATTTGCTCTCTGCCTCTCTGATGATGTGCATGGAATTGCCTTGCCCCCTGTTTCTGATGAAGAGAAGAAAAAATGTTATGGTTTCTACTAGAGAAGAAAAATATGAGCAATGACAAAGATGATCAACTAACCCATTCCTGAAAGTAAACACCCTGTCAGTTGGTGGTATGTTACTATCATAACATCGATAAGTTATGACACATTGCTAACATTTAAGTAGAACAAGAACAATATTTAATTCATTGGAATTTAAATCCGAATGGGTAATTATTCTCAATAAAATCACTTCATATTATTTATCACTAATTCATGAGGGTGTCCCTAATTGATATAAACAAATGTCCGTAATTAATATTTCTATCTATGTAATTAATATTTCTATCTATGGTACCAACACTCAGAGGAATAGTGGCAACAAAGCATAATCTTGCGAAGTCTTCATGATTTAGCAAAAACGTGCTAGTTTTAAAAAGCAAAAATCTCTCTAATGAACTTGAGATCAAGAAAAATAAAAATATCTCCAGCCAATTTTAAAATCTTCCTGTGCTTTCAAAAAATGGAAGAAATCCCAGCCATGCGTCCTTACTCTGCTTCCATGCAAACAAACGAAGCAGAGCACCAGCACTCTGTTTCGCCTTCCTCCTCCTTTCCTTGCTCTATTTCGCTCGCTACGCTTCCAGCGACTGGAGCCGCAGGCCGCCAGTGCGCCGCGCCACAGCCACAGCCGCAGCCTACGCCTATGCCGCAGCTGCTACGTCCTGATGAGGATCTCGTCGAGCGAGACAGAGAGCTCGAGGTGATGGCGCACGGACCCCGGGCTAGGCATGGTCGTCGGCGTCGTCGTGGGCGTCATCGGCGGCGTGGTCTCGGCGCGGCACAACGGCAGCTGGTGCTCCCGCGCAGCCAGGTGTCGATGCACTCGGCGTGGAAATAGTGCATGCACTCGGGGAGCACCCGCACGGCCTCGCCATCGGCGAAGTCGGCCACCAAGTGCATGCACTCGGGGAGCACCCGCACGTCGTCTCCTTCCACGCCTCCTCCTTCCGGTACCGGCACGCCACCGCCACGGCCACCAAGTGCGTGCGCGACGTCGCGCTCACCTCCACGCTGATGCTCGCGTCGTCGTCGTCGTCCTCGTCCTGCTGCTGGCTGGTGGTGACCGCACCGCCGACGACGTGCCGCTGGACCGCTGGTGGTGCTGCCTGCGGCGGCGGCGGTCATTGCCGCCGCCGTGGCAGCAGAGGACGAGGACGCAGTAGTGCAGCAGCAGCAGCACGATGGCGACGCAAGATGAACGCCGGCGACTTGTACGCGTCGCCGCTCGTCAGCGACGCCCACGACATGGCGGCGATGGATCTAGGAGAGGCCCTGCGGCGGCATGGCGAGCGCGCTGTGCGTGGCCATGTCGATGCCGCCTGCCTTATGAGCGGCAGGGCATGCAAGCGGCCAAGTGCCTCGCAGCGATGCTTACGAGGATTTCTCTGGCACCTGTTGCTGTCGTTGCCGTCGGATCGGATGCCATTGATGGAAACGTCCATGGCTATTTTCTTGTACCTTCGTGTCTCCTTGTGCTTGGCACGAAACAGCTCGGTCTTGCATTGCATGTATGCACACGTTGTTTCTCCTCAGTGTCCAACATACTTAAAAAGATTAATCCATACATTGATCAACTGTGTTGGGTCACTAATGACACGACTATATACAGAATTAGTACCAAAGTAATACTACTGCTACAGTACCTGTCACGACTAATTGCAGCACTAAGTGCTCTTATTCTATGACCATAACACGTCACGTAGCAATGGAGGATGCATCCATGGGGCATGTGGAGACGACAAGTCGATGAGACGGCCTGAGGGCCAGCCAATGGACACGGACGCTAGAGGTGGCAGGCGACGACGCTGTCGGGTTTGGGGCAGAAGACGACCTTGATCTCGCCGGGGTCGACGCAGTCCTGAGGCGTGACCTCGACGTCCGTGGCGTTAGTGCGCGTATCGGGGCACAGCCGCACAGGCGCTTGAATAGCGCCGCCTGGGACGCGCCAGCGCCACACCCTCCGCCTGGCGCCCGCGCCGCAACAGGGCACTCGGCGGCGAGGTCGACGGCGCATCCCAGCGTGGGGCACCGCCGCCCGCGCCGGGCTCCCTCAGTCGGCGGCGGCATCCCATGCGGCGTCACGATGACCGCCACGTTGAAGCCGTCCACCAGGCTCGCGTGTACGCTGCGGCGCCGCCTGGTCCGCCCACGCTCACCTGCGCCACCGTCACCGGCGGCGCATCGCCCGTCGCGCACCGGAGCGGGCCGGTGGGGCCGTGTTGCCATACACCTCGGCGTCGACCTTGTCGTCGTCGTCCCCGCCGGTGCACCCCGTCCGCGCCACCACGCGGCCGGACCACGCGCCCGGCGGGAACGCTAGCGTCGATAGGCCCTCGCCAGTGGGGATGCTCCCGGGCCATCACTCATCCGTGGATGGAGGGCACTCCTGCGTTGGCCGTCACCAGTGGCCACACCGGGTACGGGCACAAGTTGTGGAGGGTCAGGTTGGTGGTGGCGGATGCTCCCGGCGACGGCTGATGGGCAGCAGCGGCGACGGTGGGGAGAGCCAAGGTCATCGTCAGTGCCCCTAGCGTCTTGGACGACAACGATATATGATGGCCATGGCTGCTTGTGGAGATCGATAAATGGGACTGTTGGGGAGTGAGGGCGGGTATAAAAGAGGGAGGAGGTGGTCTGGCAGATCGAAAATGGTGGTGGTTAAGTCGCAGTAATCGCATGCGTTTGCATTTCATCGGCACTTCACTTTTGCATTGGCAGGAGTTGCTTGTGCTAACGACATGACACCAGGCCCACCCGTCAGGGTCTCTGGGACACAGTGGCATCGTCACATCGTGAGAGTTTATTTGAGTGAGCAGCAATGGTATCCGAACCTCTACAACAGACGAAGCTTCTAGAAATTTCTAGAAGCTTGTTCAATCTTTTGGTGATTTTTGTGCAAATTAGTAGATCCGTTCTCTTGCAATGAAGAAAAAGTGATCGCTTTTAAAAAAATTGTGTCGGATCTTCCACTCGAGTGAACCAATATCACGAGGCATGTCAAAAAAAAAAAAATCCTAGAAATCCTCTTGCGCCACTCAAAATTAAATTGAAATGCAATGAGGTTTGAAACTTAAGAAATTAGTATGGATGCACAGAGTTTGAATTTAGATGAATTCATAAGGAAGAATAAGCCTAAATCAGAGTTTCAGTAAGTGAGATGTTTCGCCTTCATACTATTGGCTGTTGGTAACACCCGAAATAAAAGGAAAACTAATGGAGTAATGGGCTTGTTCACCGTGACGGCCTGTTTGTCTTTTGGACTCCACGAGCCGGATGTGTCCCCGTCAAAAAGGATTAGGCCCACACGTGACAGGACACACAACGGTTTTCGTCCTCGTACGCACCATGCAGCCTGGCCCCCCGGGCACGGGGAGCGAGCGTCCCTCGGCGGTCTGGCCACGCCCATGGTTCTGATTGGGCCGACTCCATCGGGCAACATGCATGAAGTTCTCCGTCCCAGCCCAGCTCAAGTCAGAAGCGGAGGTAATCTAGGCCGAGGCGGCCGTGTACGTGTACGAGCCCGGGACTGTGAGCTCACCTCCTTCATGCTCAGCACGACGGCAGGAGGAACATCGGTCCGGCTGTTCGCACGACCAGCCCAACTCACCTGACAGCCTGGGCCTTGCACCCTTAGCCCTTTTTGTTTCCTTTTTCTTTTTTTCGTATTTTTGGTTCTTTTAATTTTTTAGTTTTTTAGGTTTGACTTTCATTATTTCAGTTATTTTTATTGTTTCTTTTAGTCTTAGTAAATACAGTATATTATTATTTTATTTAATGTTTTTAACTTTTAGATTTCACTATTTTTTTAGTTTTAGTTTTCAGTCTTGTTATTTTAAAGCTTTTTAGTTTCAGTTATCAGTCATCCTTTTGTGACAACTTATACATTTTAGGTAAGGCAACTTGTACGTATAATTTAGGAAGCCATTCGAGTTATTATTTTAAGTGTGGTATTTTAAGTTTTTCTTAGGTTCTTAGTTTTTTCAATGTTTTTTGTTTCATTTTCCAGTCAATTTTTTTTTTAATTTTAGTTTTCAGTCACACTTTTAAGCTCAATGCCTTTCTAAATCCTGTATATTAGTTGTCTCACCTACAATGTATAAGTTATTACAAAAGGGTAGCCATTGCACACATAGAGTTGCCACAAAAGAACCCCTAGCTTGTGTAACAACTTCTATTTTTAGGTTTGTTGCAATAATTTGTCCCCTAAGTTGTACAACCATAGTATTATACATGGTAGTAACTCCTTTTTGATAGTTTTTGCCCCTCAGTTTGTGCATACTATTTAATTGGAGTACCAACTTTCAGTGGCGGAGCTACAGGGTATGCCAGGTATGCCCCGGCATACCCTGTTTTTCCAACGTAAAAAGCAATACATACATGTATATTTTTTTTAAAAAAAGAAAAACACTAGATGCGATCGCGAGCGCCAGGCACGAGAGCGAGAGGCAGGCCGCGGCTCCGCGTCCGCGAGCGAGCCAGCGTCAGTTTACGTCCCAAGCCAATACGGCCCATGCCAATACCACGATTACGGCAAATTGGATCCAGGATCGACGGATCGAGCCATCGAGGCAGTGCCCAGCGTAGCAGCGCTCGCCGCTCGGTTCGACTTCGACTGTGCCCCTGCGGCGCTGCCCGTGTCCTACGCCGACGCCGTCACGCCGAGTCGCCGAACGCCGATCGGCGATCGAGGATCACCGACGCCCGACGCCCCAATAAGCATATACACGGATCAGATCAGAATTGTCCACTCCGACCACTCGTCCTTGTTAATTGTGATCTCGTCTGCTTGTGGTTCAGGCGTTCAGCCGTTCAGGCTTCAGGTGAGATTCATGTTCTTCGGCTTTTTTAAAAATTCATTTGTACTTCATAACCACATATGAGTGTTCAATCCTGCAAGTGCAATTTATTCAATTATTTAGCATGGTGTCCTTTATAATTTTTATGTAGTTATGAAGAGAAACGGGGATTTATATTTTAATTATCGGTATGGCTTTTGAAACTATTTATATTGTATTAGTGGATAAGGTTTTCGCTTAATCTATAAATTTTAAGCCTAGATACTGAATTGGTTTAGATTACCGAATTATGTATGAATTTTTTTGAGAGGCATACCCAGACCTAAAATTCTAGATTCGCCACTGCCAACTTTAGTTTTACATGGTAGTAATTTTTTTTGATTTATTGCCCCTTGAGTTTGTGCATACCACTTAAAAAAGTTAGTATATTTTTATAGTAACAAGTTTTGTATTACAGAGTAGCAACTCCTTTCATATATTCTAACATATTTGTACACATATAGATTACTACTAAAATAAAATTCTTAGAAACATATATAAGTGAGGTTTGGTTTTGTTTGTTTCGTTATGTAGAACACACCAGTGCAGACGGATTTGAAAACGGATACAACATTCAAATTTTATAGTAATTCAAAGAAAATCCTTTGGTTTAATTTTTTTTTATTTTGCGTCTGTGTGACATGTAGCATGGCTGTGCGGGGCGCTTGCACTGTTGCACTGCCATGTTTGCATGTGGAAAGTGTTCGCCTGCTCCCGACTGAGTAGTAGTGGAACGTGGGGTCGTGCGCTGCGGACTGAGTGTCGCGTGCGCCGTGCGCGGAGGACCGGGGTCGCGCGTTATCCAGGTCCTTTTCAGGCGTCAAAAAAAAAAAAAAGGTCCTTTTCTGCGCGCCATCCACCCCCTGCTAAACCTAATCCCTTCCAAAATAAGTATTGTTCTCGCTTTCCGAGAAATCATTGCCGGTAATTATATATTAAAATATATTATATATTAAAATATATTAATATTTATCTTAAGTGATTAGTATCATCGAAAAAATCTTTAAATCTAGTTTTTTAACAAAATTATTTGGAGATATAAATATTACACATATTTTCTACAAATCGAGTAAACTTGTGGCACGAAAATCTAAAACGACACTTATTTTGAAACGGAGGGAGTATTGTATAGTACTGAGGCTAAGATAAATAAAAGATGTAGACGTAGATGTTGTGAAACGTGATTACCTCGATGCAGGTGAATCTCGATATATGTGATCTGTTGAAACAATGAAGCACTGATGAAACATGTGGTCGCTAATCACATAAAGACAAAATGCATGGAAATATGTAATGAACACGTGAGGGAGATTGACAGGAGAATGCGATGGGCAACGCTGCCTGCTCACCGGCTGTATAAATAGGAGACCGGTTGCTCCTTTGTAATACAGTAATCAATCAGAAGTATTACAGAGAGTTCCTGTGATTTCCTCACTGCATCTGTGTTCCAGTATTCCTATTGTGCTCCTATATGTGCATCCTTGAGAATTCAACACGTTATCAGCACGAGTTCTACGGAGCTAACGATAAAAAGATGAGAAATTGATTCTCCTACATACGGATGCGACGAACAAGATCCTTAACTATAGATATGCATGCAAGCACCACGGTAGTTGAGCATGACCCAAAGCCATATCTCACTGTTAGCCTCAAGCAAACAAACATTAATCTCAGCGGCGGAGCCAGCGGTAGGGCAGGCCGGGCTCAAGCCCCCCTACCGCTGCTGCACCCATGGAGCACCCTATGGAGTTCCATCAGTTTCTGAACGGGAGGTGGGGCCGAGATGCCGATCTGGAGATTGAAGATGACCGGAGGTGGGGCTGACACACCGATCTATATGAGTATATGACTATATTTGTAGTGTGAAGCAGCCCTGAAGAGCTGAGCACTGAGACAGACACGGTAGTGAACCCTCGCACGATAGAACTCATGGCCTGCGTCCCGAAGACGAGCATGCAAAACCATGCCACCCCCATTAGGGGTCGTCGCTGGCAGCAGATACAGCCACCGTCGCGCCGACTGCGTGGGAGCCGCGAGCCCTAAAATAGACCAATTTTTATTATTTAGATATTTACTATTTTAAATCTAATCAATTTTATAGAGAACTTACAATAAATTAATTATGAAAATACATTTTATAATGTATCTATTTAGCGATACTAGTTTGGTGACATAAATAGTACTCCATCATTCCAAATTGTAAGTCATTACAAGAATCTTGGAGAGTCAAACCTTTTCAAGTTTGACCAAATTTATATGATAAAATAATAATATTTATGACGCTAATTAAGTATAATTATATTCTTGTTTACTTATATTTTTATTGTACATCTATTCAACGTCACAAATCATTATAGTTTTCTCTATAATTTTGGCCAAACTTAAAAAATTTTGATTCTCTAAAATTCTTGTAATGACTTACAATTTGGAACGGAGGAAGTAATTCTTTTTCTATAAATTTAATTAAATTTAAAATAGTTTGATTTAGTATTATTTAAAAGATGAATTTATTTTAGGAGCCATCACAGAAAGTTACGGAGAAGCACATGCATGATCCTGTCCGTTGGGCGGAAGGTACGAGGATGGTTCAAATTCGACCCCGCCACACCGCACCGGAGATGAGGATGAGATGTGTGACTCGTGTGTAGTGATGCCTTTCGCTGCACGCTACTCAAATCTCGCCACGTGTGTAGTGATGCCTTTCGCTGCACGCTGGGTGGTAGCGACACGCCGTGCGTAAGAGCTTACGTCATTCGCAATAGTATATATACTCCTAGAAAAGTGGTACCAGTTGTTAACGAAGAAAAGAAGCCACGCATCCTAGCAAGCTACTCAGGAAGCAAGCAAAACCAGAAATCCTTGTCAAAAAGGATTAGGCCCACACGTGACAGTCTACGTAACACGTCCAGGATGTATATGACGCAAGCCCCAACCAGCAATCAAACACACGCTACTCTAAGTTATCAGTGAGACCGATCAGTGGTTGACTCCATCTCAAATAGAGGCATCCTAGCAACAGTCACATTTTCCACCGCATATTAGAAGATGCACATCTGACGCGTTCAAACACTCACTATTACAAAATCGATTTTTGTTGATGCTCGCTATTTTTTTTATTAGCGGTTCATAAGGTAAAGTCATCACTCGAAATGAATTATTTTTACTGGCTGTTTTCTTAAGTCTATTGCCAGTAAAAATAGATTATTTCTACCGGCGGTAGCCTTGTAAAAATAACTAGTAAAAATATATGGTTTTCATAAAAATATATGGTCTACCTCCCTGCTCGCACCGCCGGCGGCGCCACCTGCACGGGCGGCCCCTGCACAGAAGAGGAGCACACAATAGCCGGTAGTCGCCCCTGCACGCATGGCAGTGGCAGCCAGGATTCGTGCGCCTGGTCGCCAAGGCCAACGACCATGGCCAGGACGTGCTCGGCCAGGGGCCAGCGTGAGCGGGGCAGGAGCGCGACCGGCGTGGCTAGGAACCATGGCCAGGACATGCTCGGCCAGGGGCCAGTGTGAGCGAGCGGGACGAGCTCAGTAGGGATGCGGCCTGCGTGGCCCTCGATGGAAGAGCGCAGCATGGATGAGTGACCTCAGGAGAAAAGAATAGAGAGAAACGAACCGTTATTTTTGTGTAATAGGTGGCATAGTGGGTGATTTTGGCTAACTCCAGAGATCTGTGAGTTTTTGGTGCATCATTTGAGTTGCTCTAAGAAATTTATAGACATGCAACCCGATCTGGATTTTTGGTGGATTTGGATCCCATGCGGGAGAGGTGTTTGGCTAAAAATCAAATCTAGAGCACTTGAAGCTGTTGCAAATAGGCCCTAAATCACAAGTGACTTTGGGAGGTAAGAGCCGAATCACGCGAGCCTGAGGTTGTGAGTTTGATTTCCAATGTAAATATTTATAGTGACTGTTCTCTAGGAAACACTAATGAAAATAGATTTAGAATTGCCGGTATCCACTTTGAACATATTCAGCTTTGCCCATTATGAATTTCTTATCAATATATATGTATCTCTGAATATATATACTACCTTAGCATAAAGTTTGGTGGTCCTACCCGTGATTGTGCCTTCGAAAATTGGCCTAATTCGGCTGATAGTTTTGCGGCTAATAAGTCAGGCGATGTTGTTTTGTTTTGAGAGAAAAAACACTGTACCATGGCTAATAAGTTCAAACGAATAGGACCATTATATTAATAAAAAACAGACACTGTTCTGCTTCATAAAACAGAGGAACCATTTCTTACAGAAAACCTCGGGCTGATTTGGATTATTCTTTTCTCATTTTTTTTTTTTTTTTTTTGTCGGATGGATCCCTACTGAAGAACCGCTGTTCTGTCTCTCCTAGCAGCAAGCACAAGCAAAGATTAGAAAACGAGAATAGCTTGCTGACTCTTCACCAAAAGAAAGTAACATTCGGCATTCTGTTTTATAATTGTTGAATTCTGTTTTTGGATTCCTCCTATTCTTGTTGTTTTCGTCAGATATTTTGTACTACCAATCTCCAAACACATCCAACGGCATGTTAGAGGGGGATACATCTGACCCGAGGCACTCAAACATTTGGCATGCCCTATGTTTCTGTTTCTGATGTTGAGTTCCATAGTCCCACGCTCTCCGTTTGCGATGATGAGTTGAACAGCGACGACAAGATGCAGAGTCCCATCATGCCCTCACATTTCTCATGATGACGAGTTGCACAGAACCCTTGAAAACATCACGTATTCTATTTTATTGTTCCTTTCTAATGAAGAAAGAAAAAAAGCGTGGACGAGGAGCACTGGGCGGCTGCTTTTTGTAGGAGGAGAAAAATGCTGCACGATTGGAATATGTAAAGGAGCATGATATGTGCACACTCCGCTTTATCTGCTACCTAACGTGCTTATCCAAATAACACTGCACTTACTCATCGAAGGTAGACCAGCAGGTTTGGAGCATCAAACATTTAACCCCTATTCGTCCCGGCCTTCCTGGGCAGCCAAATGGTACACGTCGCCTTAAATTCATTGATTGGGCAGCCAAATGGTACTTATTTGTATTTGCGCATCTAAAATGATTTGATGTTTAAGGGAATCAGATTTGGGTGTGGTTGCTGCAGGTTCGCCTGCCACAGTCTCACTTTTTTTTTTTTTTTTGGCTATACCATCTGCTCCATGCCAGCTTTCTTTACAAGAGGTCCCATTTAAAACCTTACTTAGGGGAATCAAATTTGGGTGTGGTTGCTGCAGGTTCGCCTCACAGTCGCACTTTTTTTTTTGGCTATACCATCTGCTCCATGCCAGCTTTCTTTACAAGAGGTCCCATATGAAACCTTACTTGCTGGTAAGGTTTGTGTTGTTTTTTATCCGTTTTCTTAATTTACGGTAATATAAGAAGTGATTCATTGTTCATTGCTGTGTTTGTTGCCATAATATTAATCATCTACATGCAATATCTTGGCAACAAGCCTGCATTTTAGTTCATCACTGACCACTCTACTGTCTCACTTCAGGTATACAACATGGCGCCACGTGACATGCAATATATAGGCAACAAGGCCGGACCATTGGAACGATCCATTGGGAGAGGAAGCTTTATGGTAAAAATGTTCTTTTATTTTTACCTGCCATGTTGCTCTCCATGCTATGTTCGTTTCAAAGCCATCTATCCATCTGCGTAGACCATTACTGAAAATATAGGTGACTTCTCTTTGCTGTTTCTTTTGAATGTTTATTACAAAAAGAATGTCCGTAGTATTTTAGGTATGTTTGATTCATAGTGGACTATGCCAGTAGATGGAGGTAGACCATTACTACTAAAATATAGATGAGTGCTCTTTACTCTTTCTTTTGATTATCTACAAAAAAAAATGCCAAATTTGGGGGACACGCTCCATCTGTTCACAATAAATATGAACATGTCTCTTTACATTGTATGAGAGGATTACATTAGTTTCTGAATTTAAAATGCCTCCATATGATCGTTTTTAGTTCTATAATTTAGTATTGCGTTGCCTCTGTGCATTGATGATTTTCTGTTGCCCGGACCTTCATAAACCATAGGCTACAAAAATAGTTCTGTAATCTTCTTTGAGCTACTATAGGTGTACAAAAGAATTGAAATTGACCTTGCCCAGCACCGACAAAAATTGTGTGCTTGGGCAGTAATGCCTCGAATGGAAAAGGCTAAAAGGCATTACGTTGTCTTTGCATTTCATTACGCACCCTACATAGCGTGTTTGTTGTACACGGGGCACCAAAGTAAAAGAAACTAAAGGGCATCAAGGTATAACGGTCTCTGCTTACCACATGTCAGTAAGATTTCAAACATTTTACTTATCACATGTGTTTGTCGTGCTTGCTGATGCTCAGAGTAAACTGCTCCTGCTGGAAGGAGCGCTGCAGGTTCTCAATTTTTCCTTTTGTCCCCTTATGCAGTACCATGTGGAAGAGGATGGAATGTCCTGTCTGCCTTATGCTGCCTCTGGTTTTACCCCAAGCTTGGTCATGTCTTCCCTCTTGGACAAAAACATCCTGTGCGTCTGTAATGATGTTCCATTATATTTACGTTAGGTTGTGTGTGTCTCTATATATTTCCATACTGTTTTCGATTTTCAATTCATAAATTCAACATGTTTACTGGACTATGTATGTTTATGCACTGCTACCAAACCATCGGCCATAACATGAGGACCATTCTACGACATTCAGTCCCGCTAGCATACATGGGTTGTCACGAACATGCTTCACATTTTGTTTGACCACCTCCTGAAGCCATACAGGCTCCCTACAAATCGACAACTTCCTTTTGCATTATGCTGGAGACTTTGACTCAAAACTATGGCTCTTATTATGTCATGATGGCTCCTCTAGAAGAGCATGGAAAATATTTGCTGTATTGTGCTTTCATGGATACCAGATTGTAAGAGTTCCATCGTGAACCTAACACTGCTATGGACAAAATGATCTAATGACAAGAACTGAATATGCATTGCTTATGGCTACATCATGTTCCTTGTTTGCTTATTTATGACAGGCTTTCATGTACATGTTTAACTTATAATGTCTATCCTTTCTAATACTGATGACCAATATCTCTTCCAACTCGGCACGCAGTTTTGGCACCATAATCATCAAACCTATCTACTTTCTATGCAAATATGTGTACAGCTACGCCAAGACGTGACTCGGACGAGTATGAATCAGGATGGAAGTCTCATCTCGAGTTCCGGAAGATGGATTTATGGAATAAATAAAGAACCAGATCCATTACACGCTAAATTTATAGACCAATTGTGCCACCTACCATGCAGCCTCCTGAAGCTACTAAACTAAGTCTTCATAGCTACCTACATTGTTTTACATCACCTTAGCTGGCCGTCAGAAAGAATTTCAATTATAATATTGAAATGGCACTTCTTATCACAATTTAAACTGCAACAAACTCTTTTACTGAACGCAGTGGTTGTAGAAAGCCTTATGATCCTATATTAATTTATCATGTCTACTTATCCTTTCTATAGTTCTTTTCTGATATATATGATCCGACTCGGCGCGCAGGTGCACGCCCTTTCTACTAGTTCAAACCCATTCACTCCGCCACGCGACACACAAGAGCGCAGCCCACACGTGAACCATGGCAGACCTGGTGGGGACGACGGGCGGGGACGACGGGAAGGACGAGCGACGGGTGGAGTAGCTACATTCGTCACCTCAATCAACCATCCGCACTAGTGATCCTGCTGTGTTCCTCATTCTAGCTGCTGGCCCCATCCATGTGCTCTTTGCCTCGCGGTTAAGTAATGGACGACCACGACCGACTCGTCCACACTAGAGCTGCTCTCACAGAGTCACAGCACGAGTCGTCGGTGCTCTCTGCCTGCCTGAGCCACATCCTGCAGCCTTTCCTTTGCCTCGGTCACCACCATACAGCCCCCCAGTTCTTGGCTCTCATCATTTAGCCTTTCACCAGCTGCTGCTCTCCTCATTCACCAAAGTTCACTCACTCCTAAGCCTCCTTCTCAGTTGCTTGCAGATCCACATCGCCCAAGTTCCACACGCCTCCACCAACAATCCACGGACGCCAGCGCCGGTGGAGAGCATGGCGGACCTGGTGATGGGCGCCATGCCCAGCCTCATCCCCAAGCTCTACCAGCTGATCGAGAAGGAGTACAGCCTGCAGACCGGAGTGAAGGAGCGCATCAGCTCCCTCACCCAGGAGCTCGAGCTCGCGCAGGCCGCGCTTCGCAGGGTGGCCCAGGTGCCGTGGGACCAGCTTGACGAGCAGGTCCAGATCTGGGCACGCCAGGTCAGGGAGGCCTCCTACGACATGGAGGACGTCCTCGACACCTTCCTCGTGCGTGTCCAGGGTCCTGATTCTGCAGAGCAGGAGAAGATCTTTCTCAAGCCTCTCAAGAAAATGGCGAACTTGTTCAAGAAGACCAAGGCACGCCGCAAGATCAGCGGCGATGTCAAGGACATCATGAGTCACCTCCAGGAGGTGACAGAGCGGTGTCGCAGGTACAAGGGTGAAGATATTGGGACCAGGACAGCCACGACATCCACTATTGATCCTCGCCTTCATGCCATGTACACACAAGTGAAAAACCTTGTTGACATGGACAAGTCAAGTGGTGAGCTCATGTCCATGCTACAGACGAACCTGCAGCAGGGTGACACTTCCAGCATGAAGATGAAGATAGTATCAATTGTCGGAGTTGGTGGACTAGGCAAGACCACTCTTGCCAAAGCTGTCTACGATAAGATTAAAGGGAATTTCAGTTGTGCAGCTTTTATTCCCGTTGGCCGGAATCCTGACTTGAAGAAAATTTTCAAGGACATTCTCATCGATCTTGATAAGCAAAGATACCTACAGTATAGTACGGCCTCATTGGATGAAAGGCAACTCATTGATGAGCTCCGTATGTTCTTGCTTGAAAACAAGAGGTACGCATGAACCACTCAAATTTGAGTTTTTCTGTTTGCTATATTGTGATTAATAATAGTCACTCCCTGTAGTCACAAATAAGTGTCGTCTTATGGTTGTTTAAGACAATTATTTAAATCTTTAGTTACAAAGTATTTATCTTGCACTAAGCTTTAATATTTGAACATACTGTGATTATATTTATCTTGAAATTTATTTTTACAAAAGTTTTAAATTTTGCTATGTTATAAAATTATTTTTTCATGAAATGTACAAGCGAAAACTTTATTTTGTAGATGGTGTCTATGTGTCTAAAACATCTCTTTTTTGTTTGGAGTGAATAGTCAGTTTCTAACTGAACTCGCTGGCATTAATTCAAGACTTTTGCACTCTTGTCCGGATAGGTGTATTGTTGCCATTGATGACATATGCAGATACAGGCTTCGAAAACAATCAAATTTGCTATGGATGACTGTTTTTATCTTTAGATGTAACTTCATAACAGTATGCTTTTGCTATGTTCTATAAATATAGTTCAATAAAAAGTGAGATAAAAAAGTGTATCCGTGGATGGTGTCTATGCGTAAGATGTCACTTAGTTATGATCGGAGGGACTAATCATTTTTGGTTCAAGTTGGTGTAATGCTTCTCGATTTTATGGATGCATATTTTAGATACCTTAATTATTAACTGGAAAACTTTTGTGCTATTGTGCGGATAGGTATTTAATTGTTATTGATGACATATGGGAGGTAGAGTCTTGGGAAACAATCAAATTGGCTATTGATGATGACAACGATTGTGGAGGTAGAATAATCATAACTACTCGTAAATTGGAAGTTGCCACAAAAGCTGATGAAGTTTACAAGCTACAATCACTTCCTTATGATAGCTCTAGAGAGTTATTCATTAGAAGAATATCCGGTCATGAAGGAAAATATATTAATGATCAGACAGACGAGATATTGGGTAAATTTATCAGGAAGTGTAGTGGTATACCTCTAGCAATTATCACAATGGCTAGTTTATTGGCGGGTAAACAAAAAGAGGAATGGCCTGAGCTGTATCACAGTATTGATTTTGGGAGTAAAGATAACAAGGAAGCGGAAAATACAATGAGGATACTGTCTTTTAGCTACTATGACCTACCTTCACATTTAAGGACATGCTTCTTGTATCTTAGTGCATTCCCGGAAGACTCATTTATCGATAAAGATTCATTAGTTTGGATGTGGGTAGCTGAAGGATTTGTCCAAAAGAAAGATGGAATGAGGTTATTTGAGATTGGGGAGGGTTACTTCAATGATCTCATTAACAGAAGTATGATCCAAGGAGAAGTCTCTAATAACTTTTATGGCACCATCACCTTTGGTTGCCGTGTTCATGATGTGGTGCTTGATTTCATCCGCTTCATGTCCCAAGAGGAAATATTTTTCACTGTACTAGATAATGATCAAGGCACACTACAGCAACAGAGCAATAATGTCCGTAGGCTAGCCAACCACAACAGGACCATTGGCCACACTCCTCAGGCCAATCATATTGAAATGCCAAAATTGAGATCATTTATTGCCCTCAGGTGTGTTATTGAGACGTGGCCTTCACTTTCTAGCTTCATACTTTTACGTGTCCTAGCTGTAGAAAACTGCTCTCAAGGGAAAGGTACGTGTGTCCAAGGTCTGAGATATTTACCTCACTTAAGATTTCTCAGCCTACGTGGAACACGGATCAATGGGATCCCTGAAGATATAGGAGCTCTAAGATTCTTGCAGAGTCTGGACATGTGGAGATCACGCATTTCAGAATTGCCGACGAGTGGCAGCTTGCCAAAACAGCTAGCGCGTCTGCGTATTACACTTGAGGGAGGAGATGGCAAGTCTTTTTCCGTGGAGGGTATGACATCCCTTGAGGAGCTGACAATAGAAGTTACTAATTTATTAGGGAGCACTGTGGGATGGCTTGTGAACGGTCTTGGTTGCCTGGGGGAACTTAGGCTGCTCAGTATTTCTGGTATTTCCTGGGATGATGAGGGCAAAAGAGATTTTGTGGAGTCTCTATGCCTACTCCACAAGCTCCAGAGTCTAGAAATTAGTCTTGATATTTTAACTGGGCCACTCACGTGGCAAGCAACGGATTTGGTCCTCGGGCGCCATCTCGGACATTTGGCTGTATATAATATCTACTTCAGTAAGCTGCCATCATGCATCGATCCTTCGTGTGTCCCTAACCTCTCCCACCTGGACTTGTGCCTGCGACATCTGGATGAGCAGGACCTGAAAATCCTCGGCGGGTTGCCGGAGCTCAACTATCTTGGCCTGAACTTGCCGTTGCCGGAGCTCCATTATCTTAGGCTGAACTTGCGGTTGTGGTCCCCAGTCACAATACACAACATCAGTGACAGTGATGCTTGCTACTTTCCAAAGCTGAGGTGCTTCAGACTGAAGAGGGCAATTTTCTCGTTCGTTACCAACAGAGATGACAAGACGGTTTCATTTCATATATGGAATGGATACAACGAGTTGGAGATGTCCTCTGTTTTTGATGATGAGTTGGAGAGAGCCAGGCCCTCTGTTTCTGATGATGAGTTGGAGAGAGCCAGGGCCTCTGTTTCTGATGATGAATTGAAGAGCGACGATGAGATGCAGAGTCCCATGCCCTCTGTTTCTCATCATGATGAGTTGCACAGACCGCTCCAAAGCAGTAAGAATGACCCCGCCGCCACGCCTTCTGTTTCTGTTGATGAAAACAAGGGCTCCACCAGTTGTAATGGCGCTGCAGCAGCACCTCGCTTCATGCCAAGCCTCCAAGTTCTTCACCTTGATATCTGTGATCTGCATCACATTCCTAACTGGTTGGACAACCCCGGTTGGGAACACCTCTCTTCGCTCCGGGAAATCAATGTGCGTGTCGATGCGTATGCACTTTTCAAGGACATCTGGCTGGAAGAGCTGAGATGTGCAGCCAAAGTTCATCCCAACCATCCGACACTTAATGTGGAAAAGAGATATTGACATCATCATCCCCAAACGGTATGAAAATCCGACTTTCCATAAGTTTTTAGAGTACTACCTTGCACTTAATTAATTCCATATCCTTACCATGTTTCCTTCATTAATTAATTTCCATATCCTTATCATATGTTTTTAATGTACCCTGTACTCAAGTAATTACCATATATTTACAAAATTTCGTAAATTAACTTCTGGTCCATATCTAGCAGAAAGGGAGCGATACTTCATGATTGGCTGAACTGCAGCAGCTCTTGTGGGGACTGGATCCATCATCCATAATTATCTATTTATTTATATCTGATAATAAAACCAAAGCCATGATAAGGTGGAAGATATACTCCTACGTGCCAGGCAAGTGCAAGTGTCTTATGTATTTTTTCTCATATAAATTTAGAAAAAAAAAACGAACCCCCATGATATGTTTAGCACTTTAACCTGACCGGATATGTCTCACCAGCTTTAAATTCATTCACAGTGACAGAACAAACTGTTTCTGATGAGGGAGGGCTCTGCCCCTTGCATGGTCAACAACACGTGACGAGTCCATGGACCTCCAGCAGCCAGTGAATTAATTCCTCGATCTATGAGACCTGGATCAAACAGAGCAGGGACTAATTCCGCTTGGTTCCTGCTTATTTAGATAGATTTCAGTGTTTGCTCTTTCTAGAATGGGATTTGTCAAGTTTGTTGGGCCACAAAAGGCGATCAAATGGGAGAATTGTCGACTTCCTTTCCGAGCTTCATGTTGCCTACAATGTTAAAAATTAAATGGTCTGGTGGCTCTTATTGTATCTACTACTCCAAAAGTATATGTTTTCAACATATTCAGCTTTGCCGATTCATAATTTCCTTTCAACTGAATATATATTTATTTCTGAATATTTCCTGCTTCGGCCAAGAGTTTGGTCTGATCTGTGATACGGCCTTTGAAAATTAGATTGCAGAAAAAAAAACACTCTGTTCTGCTTCTCAGAACAGGGGAACCATTTCTTCCCGAAACCCTGGTGATGCTTGGGTTATCAAGTTCTTCGCCTTTGTGCTTTCACTTACTTTGGCCTCCTACGATTTGTAGACTTGGTAGCCGAATGTTACTAATCACTTGGCAACTTGGGCCAAGGACCGAAGAATTCGATATTGAAGAGGCACTTGATCTATATTCCCAAATCTCGGATCCATACGATGCCTTCACCTTGCTGCCCTTCTCCCTCTCACCTTTCTTTCTCAGACAATGAAAAGGTCACGTAGCAATGGAGGATGCATCTGTTGTAAATAAGGGTGAATAAACGATGAAGAAGACAAAATCAATCACAGCGAGACACAAGATTTAACGTGGAAAACCCCTTCAATGCGAAGGGAAAAAACCACGGGCGCCAGTCAGCAAACACTCCTTACTATTATCAAGAGTCAGGTTACAATGCCGTATGGCGGCTTATAAGATAGTCATCAAGGTGAAAACCCTAATCCGGGTATATGTACCGTACCACGGGGCCGCTTCGCTCCGTCAGAAGTCAGGCAATATAACGTGCAACTGAATTTGGAACATATTCAATAAACTCCACCTTGAGACAAATTTCTCTTGTAGCATAAATCAACTCCTTCATCCTGAACATAACAAAGAAAAATACTTCTGGCACCAAATAGACTCTTGGGCTAATCCACTAAACCAATTAAGGTTGAGCAAAGCTCAAACTTAGCAACAGGAATTGGCTTAGTCATCATGTCGCGGGATTATCATGAGTACTAATCTTGCATACCTTTAGCTTACCTTCTTCGATCACATCACGAACAAAATGGTACTTGATATCAATATGTTTCGTCCTCTCATGAAACATATGATCTTTAGTAAGGTAAATGACACTTTGACTGCCACTGTATAAACTAATGCAAGAATCAACTCCACACAGCTCAGCGAACAATCGTTTCAGCCAAATTAATTCCTTGCATGCTTCAAAAACGGCCATGTATTCTGCTTCAGTAGTTGACAAAGTAACAATAGACTGCAATGTAGCCCTCTAACTCACAGCACAACTATCAACAGTGAATACATAACCAGTGAGTGACCTTCGCCTGTCCAGATCAGCTGCATAATCTAAATCCACATAACCAATAAGTCCCTTTTTAGTTCTGCCAAACTTCAAACAAGAATCTGCTGTTTCTCTAAGGTATCTGAAAATCCACTGAACTGCCCTCCAATGTTCTTTACTAGAATTAGACATGTATCTACTAACCAAACTCATAGCATATGATAAATTTGGGCGAGAACAAACCATGGCATACATCAAAGAACCAACAGCACTAGAGTAAGGAACTTTTGACATGTATTCAATTTCTTGATCTGTACTAGGACACTGTGCAGCTAATAATTTAAAGTGAGGTGCAATAGGAGTACTAATAGACTTTGCATTATGCATGTTGAAATGCTGAAGAACTTTCTTAATATAATTTTACTGACTAAGAAATAGCAAACCAGATTTTCTGTCTCTAGTAATTCTCATACCGAGAATTTTCTTAGCAGCACCAAGATCCTTCATGTCGAACTCACTATTTAACAATTTCTTCAATTTAGTGATTTCAACCTTACTCTTAGCAGCAATCGGTATATTGTCAACATATAACAACAAGTATATAGGTGATCCATTAACATGCTTAATATAAACACAGTTATCATATTTAGACCTTTTAAAACCGTGCGACAGCATAAATGAATCAAATCTTTTATTCCACTGATGAAGGGACTACTTCAAACCATAAAAGGACCTATTCAATTTGCAAACAAACTTCTCCTTGACAGGCACTATGAACCCTTCCGATTGGTCCATATATATATATCCTCCTCAAGCACTCCATGCAAAAACGCAGTCTTCACATCTAACTGCTCAAGCTTAAAATTATGTGAAGCAACAATACTAAAGAATATACGAATAGTTCTATGCTTTACAACTGGAGAGAACTCATCATTGTAGTCAACACCGGAAATTTGACTGTAGCCTTTTGCTATTAACCTTACCTTAAACTTTGGAGGCTCGCTTGGAGTTAAACCCATATTTTTCTTGAAGATTCATTTGCAGTGGACGGTCTTCTTTTTCTTAGGCAAAGGAACAACCTTCCATGTGCTATTCTTATCAAGAGACTGCATCTCCTCATTCATAGCTGAGATCCACTTCTCACGATCACCATAAGAAATAGCTTTAGCATAAGTTGCTGGCTCATGAGTATTCTTCACCTATTCAGCACAACTCAAAGCATAATAAGTTAAATTACATTCTTCAATAAGACGGGGTGGAGGTCCACAACCCCTCTTTGACCTGCGATGAGCAATAGGTAAATCCTCCTCTGGCTGCAAAACAGGAGTTGAGTGCTGAACATCATCATGAGCATCATTATCAGCAACTTTATTTTCCTGATCATCAACTGGCTCCACTTGCACGCCTTCCTCATCATCCACATGCTCCATCTGCACGCTGATATACTGCAGCTCCTTTTTAGAACTCTCTGGAACATGATCTGAGGACAAACTGTCATTAAACATCACAGATTCATTGAAAACAACACTCCTACTAATGAAAGTCTTTCCTGTTTTAGGATTCCACAATTTATATCCTTTGACTCCCGAACCATTACCAAGAAAAAGACATTTAATAGCTCTAGGCTCTAATTTTTTATTATCAACATGAGCATAAGCAGTGCAGCCAAAAACTCTCAACTGTGAATAATCAGCAGGTGTACTAGACCATACCTTAATGGGAGTTTTCTTATTAAGTGGAATATAAGGCGACTTATTTATCAAGTAACATGCGGTGTTAGCAGCTTCAGCCCAAAAATGCTTGATCATCCGTGCATTGGACAGCATGCAACGAGCCTTCGAAATGATGGTTCCCGTTCATACGCTCGGCCACACCATTTTGCTACGGAGTGGGTGGTATGGTGGATGCCTAATAATGCCTTCCTTCCTACAATAATCATCAAAAGCATCCGAATAGAACTCTCCACCATTATCAGTACGAAGCAATTTAACCTTCCTTTCATTTTGCCTTTCTATCATTACTTCCCGATCCTTAAATGCAGCAAAGGTATCATCTTTATTTTTAGAAAATAAGGCCATACTTTTCTTGAGTAATCATCAATGACACTAAGCATGTAACGAGCACCATCAAGAGAAGGCTTACGAGAGGGACCCCATAAGTCAGCATGTACATAATCAAGAGTTCTTTTGGTGGTATGAACTGAGGTATTGAATTTTACCCTTTTATGCTTCCCAAAGATACAATGCTCATAGAACTTCATGTTACTCGAAGTGCAGCCATCCAGCAAGTTTCTCTTCATTAATTCTGCCATACCAATTGACTCATATGTCCTAAACGCATATGCCAAAGGTTAGCCTTACTAGGTTCAGCATTAGTAACAGCAGCAGCGGAAACAGAACCATGTAAAGTACTTCCTCTAAGGACATATAACTTTACAGAATTCAGATCACCTTTCAAATAATAAGAGAACCTTTTGATACCTTTAGAACCCTATCTGAACCGGAGTAATGGAATCCTTCTGCATCTAGCGTGCTGAGTGAGATGAGATTTCTAGACATCCCTGGTATGTACCTCACATTCTTCAGCGTGCGTGTCATGCTATTATGTGCCTTGATCTGAACAGTGCCGATGCCCACAATGTTACACGGGTTATCGTCTCCCATACGCACAACATCTCCTTTCCGCACAAGCTTATAGGAACTAAACCAATTTCTGTTAGTGCAGATATGAAATGAACATGCAGAATCAAGTATGCATTCATCATGACCAGAAACACAACTAGTAAAAACTACCAGACAATCTTCAGAATCAGAGCTTTCAGCACCCGAAACAATAGAAGCCTTACCATTAGGATTGTTTTTCCTCTTCTCCTTATTCTGAAGTTTCCTACAATCCTTAATAAAATGCTTTTTCTTCTTGCAATACTTACAGAACTTCTTAGGCGGTTTGGACTCTGAACGGCCTCTACTGTCGTAGCTCCTGTCACGATCGTTGCTATCATTGGTGGATCTATGCTCAGATCTGCCTCTCACATGTAGCGCTTCGCCCTTGGATGATGACGATCCGTCAGACTACACCATGCCTTTCATCTTCTCCCTGGACTGGAGTGCCTCATAAACTTCTGCAAGGGTTAGTTCATCACGGCTCAAAAGTATGGTGTCTCAGAAATTAGAATACGAATTTGGCAATGAACATAACAGTAAAAGACCTAAGTCCTCATCATCATACTTCACCTCCATCGACACTAGGTTGGCAACGATCTCCCTGAACACAGATATGTGGCTCATCACCGAATCACCCTCCTTCATCTTGAGAGTGAACAACTTCATCTTCATATGCATCTTACTGGTTAGATCCTTTGATATACAAATCGATTCCAGTTTCAAGCAGAGTTCTGCAGCACTCTTTTCCTGCAGTAGCTCTTGCAAAATATCATTATGTAGATGAAGCTGAATTAGGGATAGAGCCTTACGATCCCTTTGAATTTCCTCAGGAGTCCAATCAGCCTTTGACTTCTTTCCGAAACCTTCCAGCGCTTCATCGTAGTCATCTTTCTACGCCAGAATGGACGCATCTTGACTTGCCATAGCGAGAACCTCGTCTTGTAATCCAGCAGCGATAGATCAAACTTCATCGACGTCATCATAGAACCCTAATTTGCAACCAGATCTCTGATACCACTTGCTGTAAATAAGGGCAAATAAACGATGAAGAAGACAAGATCAATCACAGCGGAGACACAAGATTTAATGTGGAAAACCCCTCCAATGCGAAGGGCAAAAACCACGGGCGCCAGCCAGCAAACACTCCTCACTATTATCAAGACTCGGGTTACAACGTCGTATGGCGGCTTACAAGATAGTCATCAAGGTGAAAACCCTAATCAAGGTGAAAACCCTAATCCGGCGATGGGCCTCCGCTTCGCTCCATCAGAAGTCGGCCAATATAACATGCAACTGAATTTGGAACATATTCAACAGCATCTGGAGACGAGACGACCCAAGAGGCAGCCAAGGCCACGGCCGCTAGAGGTGACCGGCGACAACGCTGTCAGGCTTGGGGCAGAAGACGACCTTGATCTCGCCAGGGTCGACGCAGTCCTGGGGCGTGACCTAAACGTTTGTGGCGCTGGTCCTCGTATCGGGGCATAGATGCTTGAACAGTGCCGCCTCGGACGCGCCGGCGCCGCACCCTCCGCTAGGGGCCCGCGTCACAACAGGGCACTCGGCGGCGAGGTCCACGGCACATCCAGCGTGGGGCACCGCTGGCCGCGCCGGCCGGCGCCCTCCGACGGCGGCGGCATCCCGTGCGGCGTCACCATGACCGCCACATTGAGGCCGTCCACCAGGCTCACGCTGTACGCCGCGGCGCCGCCTGGTCTGCCCACGCTCACCTGCGCCACCGTCACCGGTGGCGCGTCGCCCGTCGCGCACCGGAACGGGCCCGGCGGGACCGTGTTGCTGTATGCGTCGACGTCGTTGTCGTCCCCGCCGGCGTACCCCGTCCGCGCCACCACGCGGCCTGACTACGCGCCCGGCGGGAACGCCAGCGTCGCCAGACCCTCGCCGTTGCCGTCCAGCCGCTGTCGACATCGGTGGGGATCGACGGCACGCCCATGTTGGTCGTCACCAGTGGCCACACCGGGTATGGGCACAGGTTGTGGAGTGTCAGGTTGGTGGTGGTGGACTGGTGGTGGTTGTGGACGCTCCCAGCGGCGGCTGATGGGCAGCTGCGGCAACGGTGGCCAGCAACACGTCAGCAAGAGCCAGGGTGTCGGCGCAGAAATTCACACCGACGGTCTCTCGCAAGCCAGACAAACCAAGGCACGTATCTCCTCAATCGCCACGGCTATCTCCAGCAGTCAATCTGGTCGAGCCAAGGCGTGCCAGTCAATTTGACCCTTGAATTGACAAGGAGGAAAAGAATAGTCAAATTATGGAACCTGCCGGTGTGATTCCAGACAGTTCCGAGTGTATGGCTAGATAGCTGATCAGATCAGGACAGTGACTAGAGAGTCAAAATCCATTATGCATGTTAAAATAATGACTAATGAATAATCATGCATTGAATAAAGTAATTAATCATGTCACGGACAGATAAACAATTATGGAGTAAAATCTAGACATAATTCATACTCTACACGGTAAAGAACGAGCTAAATCGGCTATTTGAGTACGCATGAGAGGCACAAAGCCATTAGCCGATCAAGTCTATTTGATACAGTTATATAAAGATGGGACGTGCAAGTTCCTGGGAAATCGGCTGTTTTAGCCGATACCGACGTGAGAACGAACTAGGTGCATAGACGACTACATGATAAAACCTGCTAATCTGATCTACCTCAGTGAGATCGATGACTTAACCCGCTGCAGCCACCTAAATAGAAAAGATTGACAACTTCTACCATAAAACCAACTACACCCTAGAACGCGCACACGTCACGAACAAGATTGACAAGATTTGGCTAATGAAAGCACAAGATCGATCGTCAAACTATAGATCTAGATGGCACAAGCATTGATGATAATCGAATCTAGAAAGATATAAGCCAAATCTACCAATCTTGATCGGGCAAAGATGTTGTTGCAATAAAATAAACAGTAAAAACCCATAACAAACATCGATAACTTAATAAATCTACCGGGTTGCCAAGCCAAGTAGAGCCGATAACTAGCAATGGTAACTTGATGAATCTACTAGATTGCCAAATCTAGCAGAGCCGATAACTAGCTATGCTAACTCATACGACAGGAGGTCGAACCGGCCCTGTCAACTGTCAACATAAACTGTTAGCACGCGCGATACTAGATAAGAGGTCGAACCGGCCAAATCTAGCGTAAACACGAACCCCTTGGCCATACCAATGCGTCGAAAGGAGGTCGAACTGGCCCGATCTAGCACAAGCATGTCCACTTTCACAGATACATCAACAGGAGGTTGAACCGGCCCTATCTAGCACAATCGAAAGCCATAGCAATACTTACAGAGCAAGTGAGAGGTCAAACCGGCCAAGCTTGATGCAAATACGCCGAAATCCTAGAAACTAAAGGTTTGGTGGCCGGAGGCCAAAAGTTGTATTGAATGATTGATCTCTTTTTACAATATGCCGGGGCTTACATATTTATGCCCTGGGCTTTGACCAATTCCTAATTTATTACGACTCGAAAATAAGAAAAATACTAAAATAACTGCATATTTTAGATAACTTGGGCCCTACTATTCCTGCATTGTAGAGTCCCGTGTCGTTGACGTGCAGCTTCTGTGTAGCCAGGTCGGAATCCACGTAGCTTACGTGTTTCCTTCAAATAGTCGATCTTGTTTAGCCGATCCATCCTGATTTTTGGCCGATCCTTCAAAATCTAGCCATTGTCAATACTCAACCAGCTCTGGTAGCACTTCTCTTGAGAACTTCACCCAAATGCTTGCTAGTCCAAATTTTGGTGCAAACACAGGGACATCATCAGAGCTTCTATGGTCTTGGACGACGGCTTGATCATGGCCATGGCTGCTGACGGAGATCCACGGACCTCATGGAAGTGTTGATGTGGTGCTAATCGTGGGTATATAAGACGGTGAAGGAGGATCGGAAATGGTGGTGGTTAAGTCACAGTAAACGCATGCATTTGCATTTTTGTCGGCACGCATGGCGCCGCCAACTTTCATCAGTCATGCACTTCACTTTGCATTAACTGGCAGGAGTAGCAGAACCCAAAAGAGTGTTGCTTGTGCTAACGACATGACACTGGGCCCACGCGTCAGGGTCTCAGGGACACAATGGCACATCACATCATGAGGGCTTATTTTAGGCCTCAGAGATCTGTCGTTCATTCGGATATCGCTTTGGAGGCGGACGGCCGACCGGACGGGAGTCTCGTGGAGAACTAAATTAAATCTGCAGAAAGCCTTTTATCTTCCAGTGGGGAGCGTGGGCTCATATGTTCACAATGTACTAGTAGGCTTGTAGTCACTACAATGTACTCACTCCTTTTCAAAAAGGAAGACGTTTTCGATTTTAAATGCCACTTGAAGTTTGACTCGATTTGTAGAAAATGTGTGCAATATTTATATCTCTAAATAATTTTGTTAAAAAACTAGATTTAAAGACCTTTCCGATGATACTAATTACTTAGCATAAATATTAATATATTTTAATATAAAATTGCCGACAAAGAATTTCTTGGGAAGCGAGAACGTCATTCTTTTTTAGAAGGAGGGAGTAGTGTTTAGGCCCTATTTGGTTTCAACTTTGAAGAACCATCCATTGCAACAAAGGAGAACAAGCTGGCTTAAAATAAAAAGAACCAAAAAAAAAAGAACAAGCTTAATTAAACGATTTCTTCGCCTTCCTCCTCCTTTCCTTGCTCTGTTTCTCGCTACGCTTCCAGCGACTGGAGCCAGGGGCCGCAGGTGCGCCGCGCCACAGCCACAGCCGCAGCCTACGTCGTCGGTGCTCCGAGGAAATGGTTCGGCCGCTGCTACGTCCTGATGAGGATCTCCTCGAGCGAGACAGAGAGCTCGAGGTGGTGGCGCACGGACCCCGGGCTAGGCGTGGTCGTCATCGTCGGCGTGGTCTTGGCGCGGCACAACGGGCATGCACTCGGGGAGCACCCGCACGGCCTCGCCATCGGCGATGTCGGCCAGGCACACCAACACGTCGTCTCCTTCAACGCCTCCTCCTTCCGGTACCGGCACACCACCGCCGCGGCGACCAGACCAGGTGCGTGCGCGACGTCGCGCTCACCTCCACGCTGATGCTCGCGTCGTCATCGTCATCCTCGTCCTGCTGCTGGCGGTGCTGGTGCTGGCTGGTGGTGACCGCACCGCCGACGACGTGCCGCTGGGCGCTGGTGGTGCTGCCTGCGGCGGCGCCGGTCATTGCCGCCGCCGTGGCAGCAGAGGACGAGGACGCAGTGGTGCAGCAGCAGCACGACGGCCACGCACAGCGCGCTCACCAGCGCGATGAACGCCGGCGACTTGTACGGGTCGCCGCTCGTCAGCGACGTCCACGACATGGCGGCGATGGATCTAGGAGAGGCCCTGCGGCGGCATCGCGAGCGCGCTGTGCGTGGCCATGTCGATGCCACCTGCCTTATGAGCCGCTGCGCATGCAAGCGGCGAAGTGCCTCGCAGCGATGCTTACGAGGGTCTCAGGCACCTGTTGCTGTCACTGCCGTCGCATCGGATGCCATTGATGGAAACGTCCATGGCTGTGGTTCTGTGCCGTCGTGTCTTCTTGCATTGCATGGATCCACACGTTGTTTCACTTCAGTGGCCAGCATACTTAAAGATTCATCAATACATTGATCCACTGTGTTGGGTGACTAATGACACTCCATTGATGATGTGATCACCCTGTGGACAGCGACAGGGTACCGACACTTGGCTGCGTTGGACTCGCTTTGTCGAGCCGAGCGGTTCGAGGTTGTTGCATGTCTTAGGCACAAATTATGTTTTTATAGGTAATCTTTGGATAACTGTACTAGGATGTTGGCTGTAACAAAACTCTATTTCTCTCCTTAATGTAATTCATGCCAATGCACGTTCTCATCAGAAAAAAAGACACGACTACAGAATTAGTACCAAGCTAATACTACTCCATACTACAGTAACTGTCACGGCTAATCGGAGCACTAAGCACTCTTATTCTCTGACCACGACTGCAGGTCACGTACCAATGGAGGATGCATCAGGAGACGAGACGACCCGAGAGGGCAGCAAAGGCGGCGGACCCTAGAGGTGGCCAGCGACGACGCTGTCAGGTTTGGGGCAGAAGACGACCTTGATCTCGCTGGGGTCAACACAGTCCTGGGGCGTGACCTCAACATCCGTAGCGTTAGTCCTCGTATCGGGACACAGGTGCTTGAACATCGCCGCCTGGGACGCGCCGGCGCCGCACCCTCCGCCCGGCGCCCTTGCCGCAACGGGGCACTCGGCGTCGAGGTCCACGGCGCATCCCAGCGTGGGGCACCGCCCGCTGCCCTCCGTCCGCATCCCGTGCGGCGTCACGACGACGGGCACGTTGAACCCGTCCACGAGGCTCACGCTGTACGCTGCGGCGCCGCCGGCCCCGCCCACGCTCACCTGCGCCACCGTCACCGGCGGCGCGTCGCCCGTCGCGCACCGGACGGCGGGCAGCACGGGCGAGTCGTCGTCAACGTTGTCGGCGTCCGTGTCCACGTCGCACCCCGTCCGCGCCACGACGCGGCCGGACCACACGCCTGGTGGGAACGTCAGTGTTGCCAGGCCCTCGCCGTTGCCGTCCAGCCGCCCCGCCGGCTCGCCGTCCGCGTCGGTAGGGATGGACGGGACGCCTGCGTTGGCCGTCACCAGTGGCCAGAATGGGAACGGGCACAGGTTGTGGAGGGTCAGGTTCGTGGTGGTGGTGGTGGATGCTCCCGGCGACGGCTGACGGGCGGTGGTGGCGACGGCGGCGAGAGCCAAGATCATCGTCAGTGCTCCTAGCGTCTTGGACGACGACGACATGGTGGCCATGGCTGCTTCTGCTTGTGGAGATCGATGGTACTGTTGGTTGCTGTCGTGCGTAGTGACGGCTGGTATAAAAGAGGGAGGAGGTGGATCGGGAACGGTGGTGGTTAAGTCGCAGTAAACGCATGCATTTGCATTTCGTCGGCACGCATGGCATGGCGCCGCCAACTTTCATCATTTGCAACGGCCGCAGGGAGTAGTAGGACCCAAACGAGCTCAAACGACATGGCACCGGGCCCACACGTCAGGTGTCCGGGACACAATGGTTCATCAGATTATGAGGGCTTATTTCAGGCCTCAGAAATCTGCAGAAAGCGTTTTCATCTTCTACGGTTCTACCTGCGTCCATAGGCCCATATGTTCACTGGACTTGATTCACGGCCTGCATCAGTCTCTGTCAAAAGGAAATGATTGGGCCCATTTCCTGACAGGCCATACAAGACACAACGTTGGGGGATGGATATGAAGTAAAGAACCATATCAAGTGAGGCCGGCCCATTAGCTCCCACCAGCCTGCCAGCCGCTGAGCCACCAAGCCGCTGAACCATATCTAGTGTTTGGGCCCTGTTTCGTTTCAACTTTCAAGAAAAAAAAAACAATTTCTCTACGTAACCATTTGTCGTGCAGGAAGGGATGGGAGAACTTTCCATACATAGCTTTGGTAAGAACAATTCATCCAAAATGTAAGGCTATTTTGGCAATTAAACTTGTAAGCCTCACCCGAGGAGGCCACGCAACGGCTGCTAGCACCTGATGGTCAAGCACCATACTATGGCAGCAGCGTCAATGCTTACGACACTGTCAGCCCCCTCTTACTAGACTACAAAGAAATGCCAGACGACGCCGTGATGAAGGAATGGTGAGCACCCAGTAGATAAGCCCTAGGCTAGAACCAGACATGACTTTGACAACATGCCCTCCTTGGGAAGATATGGGGAGGCATAGGCCGCTGGATAAAGGACGGGGTCGAAAGACTGATCAATAGGAAGTTGGGAACCCTAGAGAACTGAAAGACTGAGAGACCAGCATAGAGGAAGAAACCATGAACCGTAGGATTGCACCACGTAATCCCCTACCAAACTTTCTCTCAATTCCTCTATTTGTTTTTTCGAAAGCGTGGTATAGCACGTGTTTCATTAAGTGGAAGTGAGGATTTTACAACTCCAAAAATGAGTACGGCGAGAGGCTATCCGCATCTTGAAGGACACATGATACACTAATCACCAACTAATGGTGGGATAAAAAGGTTCAATTCCTCTATTGTTCTTAACATGAAGAATGCCATAGTGCTACTTAGGGCTCAGAAGCCGAACCAGGACAAATCAATTGTGTCCCATGTGTGTTTTTAGTGCCCGAACCACCAGAGATCACACATCGACCTCTGATGAACAAACTCGATGTTTGCCATGGTCCAAACCCACGACAGCTGACCGGCCAGGTAGGGGACCACGTCATGTTTGACTGTTTGTCTGCGGAGGCTAGAACCATCTACTTTGCCGTTGGAGTCCGGATGCGATTGCTGGCGGCGGCGTAGGACACATCTCTGGCGACATTGTCATCGCTAGCGGCTCCTTTTCCTCAGCCCTGACCCTTGAGCACCATTGGATCAAACCAGTGTTTATTGGATGGTGGATCAGATCAAAGCACATGCATGGAGGCATGCTTAGAGGCGGCGAAAGGTCCTATTAATTTGCCGCTTCATTGTTTGGTATATGCTGAAGTTTGTCCATTTGATGTACGGTTCACCTTGCTTGTGGATTTGCATCTCCCACTACTGAGAGGAAGGGAAGCACAAGCAGCTTCATAGATCACCAATAAGACAAGCTTAGTCAGATTACGGAAGCTGTGTGCACGGAAGGTACCAAGTGGCCTTGGACAAAATCCCAGCTATCAACTAATGAATCTATTTTCATTCGAGGCCGGATCCAGATCACATGGGCATGTTGTGGTAACGAGTGCCTGATCACTCCAACCGATGCTAAATGTTTAGAAGTCAACTACTGCAATAGATCACTAAAATCATTATCTAATCATATTGTGTAGATGCATGATTATTCCTCGACCAAATCTTCACTGATATGCTTACGTGATTCGTCAACTGTAATTATGCATGTATTGTCAAGTGGAACTAAAACAATTCCTCGATGGGATCTGTGATGGGCAATTCTGATTATAAATAAAAAAAAGTCATTTCTCTTGCCAAACTGTACGTGCTGTATACCTCGTTGAACGTTATTAGGAGAAAAACAATTTGATTCTCATATGGTGCTTCGTTGCATACTGATCTGATTCCCTATTTGACCATTGCCTTGATGAGATAGGCCATGCATAGGAGCGAGCAAATCGATCTCTCCCCCTCCCTCGACCTAGGGCTACAGTAGCCCTAGGCGATTCGCAGGCAACTGGGGGGAACCGGCGTCTCCGCCGGCAATTCGGCCGGCCCCTCCCCTCCAGTAGCCCATCGGGCGCCGGAGGTGGAGGGGGCCGACCCTCGCCGGTCGGATTTGGTTCCCGGGGGCTCGCGACGGTGGCGGCGGCGGCGGCTCTGACGGAGTCTTCGGCGTGCTCGTGCCCAGCGAGAAGCTCGCGGGGATATGGTCCTCCAAGGCGGTGCGGACGAAGCCGGCGTGGTCCGTGCATCCCCGTGCAGGCCATGGAGGTGGTGGTGTCCAGTCAACGGCGACGAGATGGAGGCGGCGCCATCGAGTCAGAATAAGGTACTCCGGACCTCCCTCCTTCTCGGCGGCGTCTTCTTCAGCGGCGGCGTCGGTGGTCCTGTGAGAGTTAGGTCTAGGTCTAGGTTAGGGTGGAGGCTTTGGGTTGTCTCTGGCTACTTCTTCTTCTTCAACGGCGACGAAGTCGACTCCGGCGGAGGCGGAGACGGTCGGACCAGTTCCTCTTCCTCCTCCATGTCTGTTCCACCGAGTTTGATCAGATGCGGCATGGAAGGTGGTCCGATTCATGTTGAAAGCTCAAGATTGAGGATCCATGACGGCGTGAAGAGGATCTTGTACCCCGATGGTCGAGGTCGACGGCGGCAGCGGCGGAGGCGGCGGAGAAGAAGGTTGGAGAAGATTGGAGAACTGCCTAGGGACCTCAGTGTCATTTCTAGTTTGTTCAGGGACTTTTATGTAAAACTGTGTAATCTTTTAATATAAAAGTTTCTGTGTCGCAAAAAAAAAAAAAAAAAAAAAAAAAAAAAAAAGGCCATGCATGTGGAGGTGCCAACTACACCTAGCCAACTACATGCTCAGCTCCATATTCTGTGTGAAAGTTATCCAGATTTCACTATGTCTAATGCGAAATACATCAATATTTGAACAATGTAATATCAAAATATATTCAACAATCTATCTAAAACTACTACATAATTAATTTTGAGCAACCCCTTCGCTAGCTTTTTCATTAGAGGTGGGAATGTTTTCTGATGGACCGTGCGCCGCCTCTACAAATTCAGTTTTAGAGACGACTGATATGTTCACTGGCCTCTAGAAATCGATTTTCAGAGTGAGGAGGCTACCCTGTCACTTCTATTATGCTCGAGTTTATCCACGATGCTCGTGTGAGTGTGTGCACGCACACGTACACAGTAAGCTCATGCCAGCAATGTGTTCATCCTCATCTCTTTGGAGAGCTATATATGTCATAGTGGTGGTAAAACTTTCTTTGGGAAACAGCATGGGATACCATGATGAAGCTCAAGAAATATATATAGTATACCATCCATTTGAAGATGACATGGCGACACAACCAAATTAATCTTTTTTTTTTTTTTTTTTTTTTTTTTTTTTGCAGCTTATACAATTAGTCCAGTAAAGTGATTCAAGAATGGGAAAAATGGAAGACATATAGAAGACAACTACTATCTAACACATCCTCGTTTGCCTCCCATTTTTTGTCGAATTTCCTCGGTAATCTTGACGATGGCGAAAAATATCATCCTGTATATCACCATCATTCCACAAAGGATGGCAAGGTTTACCCATTTCGAGTACCCCAATTCGACCTGCAGTTTATCCTTGAGGACCTGAATACCACTGATGGTGACATTAGACTCAATCAGCTGATCACTTGGGAAAGACAGCCCCATGAACTCGTTCTTGTAGAGTCCATGTGTTGCATACGTGTGGAAGGACATGTAGTAGCAAGGGCACTTCCATATGGGCTTTGGGAGCTCATTTGGAAGTCGGAAGAAGCCCGAATTGAGCATCATCACTCCCTGCACTCCAGCTCCAATGATGATTCCCATAAGGAAGTCCGGAACAATCGCAGCTATAACCATCATCATGCTCTCAACTAGAAGGCAACATATGCAAACGACCATGACGAAATAGATGAAGTGATCCACGCCTTTTGTTAGTCCGGTGAGATAGTACACCGTTGCTCCGGGTAATACAGCAACGACAGGTAGGTATGGAGTAGCTGAGATGGTGTTTGAAATCACAAATTGTGACACGCCGTAGTGACCACTCAGCCTCTCCTTTCTGAAGACCTGAAAAATGTTTCAAATGGTAGTAATTTAAAATCTGCACAAAATTGAGGTCAATAAAACCGGCCGTAAGCGATGATGTGTTAACACAAAATTGAACTTATTTTTCACTAGCTTGAACTAATTGGCATTTCATATTGGAAAACAAAACCCCAATAGTTTATATATGGTTCCTCTACTTCCTAGAATACTTTCTTCTAATTTGAGTAAAACTAATTACATCATGGTAATGCAACTTTGAATATATTGTCTTGAGCAATAAAGCCACACTTTTGGATGGGTGAAAGAATCAACATTTTAGTCTTCTACAAAAGATGGGAATCCTCCAATAGCCATGAAAGTTAAAAGTGTAACTGTCAACATTATTACTTGATATCGAGTCTGCAAATAAAATTCGAGAAATTATCACTTTTACATATAGAAAATATATATAGCCCTATCTGAATCATGCATGTTAATCAGTTTATTTAATTACCTGGATAGAACTGTAGCTATAGCTAACCTGGTAGTAGATAGTGCCTATACAAACGCCAATGGCCATATAGCTGCCCAATCGCATCCAGTAGTATCCTCGGTCCCTGTGCATGTTCAAGAATGATCTCCTTGTGAGCACAAGGAGCTTTGTGGCGAAGCTTGCTTGTTCTCTCCTCCTAAATGAAGCTCCACCCTGTGTAATATACAAGGACACATCCTGTAATCCTTGGGTTGGTCTATCCATTTCTCATTGTTGCTCTTTGCAATACACTGTAGTTCCTTTTATAGATATTAGGTATTCTCATCAGACCTATTTTTTTTTTTTAAAAAAAAAGGGAATATGTTAATATCCTAGCCTCTGCATCAACCGATGCATCTAGCTATTCCTTATTACACAGCACTTCGAACTCACACATACTCAAACACAAGGCATGCACACCAAAGTTTCTCGACCTAGTTAACTCATCAAAATATAAAAGTGGTATACACGTCCTCCAGCTCTCGGTCAGAACACCTTTTCGTGTTGAAAACAGCCGCCTATCATGTAGGTCATCTCAGATAACTCAATTGCTAGCCATCACCTCCCACGTTGATCTCTGCCAATTTTGCGGGTCCACGGTGGCCTCCTGGCCAAACTCATGGCCAAACTCATGTGAGACTGTCGAATTGTCGTGCCAACGCTCTCCTTCTGACCGCATTCCTCCGTCATGGACACCACAATCTTGAATCCTCAACTAGATCTTCATCTTTTTTTGGGGGTGTGGGGAAGAAAGGAGAAAGAGAGGACAAATAAGCCCTCATGGCAGCAGCCACCACCAAAGAAAATCCCGCCAGAATAGCATAACTCGCCCTCACGAAGGTCACGACGCCGAGGACGCTGCCAATGTGGGTTTTTACCCACCTCATCTGTCTGGGAAAGGAAGGGAAGGCCGGTGTCCATGCCGTCGGCACAAGACAGGAGCCAAGGTCCGTGGTAGAGATGCCCAATGTTGCCTTCTAGAAGGATACGGTGCCAAATAAAGGCACGTTCAATGCCATCCCAAAAGGGATGGGGTTATACCTACATCTTCACGTATCGTAGCTAGGCTATGCGTGTCGCCGTGCAGACCGTCGCTGCAGGAAGCATGCACCTGCCGTCGACGCCGCCGCTGCATTGACGGGCCTCGCCGCCATAGGTGCCCGTGACACCGCTGGAGTACCGGGCCACCGCAGGGCCCGGCCGCAGTGCTGTGGACGCGCCGCCGCCGTCGGGCTGCCGTGGAGCCCGGCAACAGCGCCGGAAGAGCAAGGCCGCCGCCCACCGCCGTCCATCGCCGGAACCGGCCAAGAATGGCCATTAGAGTGTGGATCTGGCCGTCCAATGTGCGAATCCGGCCTCCTCCTGAGCGGATCTGGCCGTCTGCTATGTCAAGGGCACTAGAGGGAAGAAGAGCCATGGCTGCAGAAAGAAGGGAGAAAAAGATGGGGACAGGAGGGGGAAACAAGGGAGAAGGCCCCGCCACCACCTTCCTCGCAGCTCACCGGACTTCTTATGGGCAGCTCCGGCAGTGGTGCATAGGCAGGCGGTGGTGGTGGAGGTGTGGTTTGCGGTGCACAGGCAGGCGGTGCACAGACAGGGAGCTGCCCGTGTCGCCCAAGTCGCCCAAGGAGGACGACACGGGGGCCTGATCTATATGACTATATATATCTTGCCAAAGCTCACCATGCGAAGCACCAACAGACCTATTAGAGTTATCATGTGGGTTTATTGAACAATGGTGGTCAAAAAGACACCTCACGCCATCAGGGGTATTCCCGTTCCCAGTAGTGACGGGTGCTCAACTTACCATGTTTTTCATTTCAGCAATTTGTTCTGTCATTTTTTCGAAATTACTGGAGGATCTGTATGCAGTCGCCAGAATGTCTGTAGCTTCAGCTGCTGTTTTCCTGTTAGTTTTAGAGCTCTGCAAGGTTTCCTATATATAAGATGATATCAGACAAATGAAAACTGAAATTGTAAAGTATATATGTACTAAATATGTTATAGGAGTGAGAAAATATTAGGTGCAAACAACCCTCTCAGTGCAATCGTGAAAACCCTTCTAAGAAACATACTCAGAGCATTTCAAAAGTTATTCATCCATAGTTTATCCATAGATGTAAATTGTAACAGACGTTGGGAGATAGACTTATTTTGTAAAAATCCACACAAAAATAATAAATTTCATGTGCAAATGCAATAGAAGACAAAATTCCTGGGAATTTGTCTTCTAGTGCAAATGCACATGATATTTGTCATATCCATATGAATTTTTTGCAGATTGATTTTGTCTCCCCACTTTTGGTATAACATATATCTATGAACGAAAAATCCCATTATTTTTCCGTGCCGTAGAAGACAAATATCATTTCTTCTAGTGCACTTGCAGTAGAAGACAAAATCCTAGGAATTTGCATATGGATATGACAAATATCATGTGCATTTGGACAAGAAGACAAATTTCCTACGAATTTTGCCTTCTAGTGCACATGCACATGAAATTTGTTATTTGTATATGGATTTTTACGCAATAAATTTTTCTCTCAATGTCTGTTACAATGTACGTCTATAGATAACCCATGGATGTGCATCATTTCATAATTTTTGAAAACCTCTTAGTGGATATCTTAGAAGGGTTTTAATAATTTCCCTGAGAGGGTGGTTTCAACCAAATATTTTCTCATTTTACACCCAATATTTTCTCATATATATACCTCATGAAAGTCTTCGTTGATTGTTCTCAGGAAGTGATCTGACGGGCTTCTCAAGTGTGGACATGGAAAGCCGTTCAGAGTAAAGAACTGCATAGATGCAAAAAGTCAGCTGCTGAGAATTCGTTATTCAGATAGCCTGAAAAAAAAGACGAAGCAGAGTCACCTCGGTGGCATCAGACATGGTCCCAAAGAAGACTGTCCTGCCAGCGGCGAGCAGGCAGAGGCCGTGGAAGAGCTCGAAGACGTCGCCGCTGGGCTGGTGCACGGCAGCGACGACCGTCATGCCTACGCGGGCGGTGACGCAGGCGATGTGGCCCATGACGTGGTAGGAGGCGGCGCTGTCAAGGCCGCTGGTGGGCTCGTCAAGGAAGAGGAGGCGAGGCCGCGTGAGCATCTCAATACAGATGCTGAGCCGCTTCCGCTGCCCGCCGCTGATGCCCTTGGTGATCCGGCCACCGATGCGCGTGTCCATGGCGTCGGTGAACCCCATCTCCCGGATCACCCGCTCCGCATGCGCCTGCTTCTCTGGCAACGGCATCGTGTCTGGCAACTGCAGCTGCGCCGAGTAGTACACGGCCTCGCGCACTGACAGCGTCGACATCATCACGTTGTCTTGGGTCACATATGCGTTTGTTGTTACATGCAAAAATATGCAATCAATGTTTATAATTAAAATACTCTGTTTTTACACCAACCATTTTGGCTTCTACAAGAGTTTTGCACCAATCATCCATTATTTTTATTGTGGCCTCTGCAGTCTATATCTCTATATGTGTAATGAAAACAAAGTCCACTATGTTTTTTAATCTCCACATGCAAGTTATCCACGTGTTGTATGTTCCATTAAGTGCACGTCAACCCTCCTATTAAGTGATACACATCTCGCACTACATGCAATTATTCTCTTTAGTCACTCAACATATAAGGCATCCATATTGTACTATTTATTTGTGTTAAAAAAGCATTGTACTATCTGTTTGACCATGACATTCTCATATAATTTAATATAATATTGTATAAGTATTTTATTTAATTCTTCTATTAGCTTATGATGTTTTGGCAACATATCTCGGATATGCAATCATATAACCATTTTATTTCTAAGATAGTCCCTCATCAACGCACGCGGAGGGAGGCGGGCAGGTATTTTTCAAGTGTGTAAAGATATAGGAGTAAATGATCTTTGTGTTACCGAGGTTCCATAGGCCAGCTTCTCCTGCCGTCCATTGATCAAAATCCGCCCTTTTTTATTCATGTGTGGTCCTAACCTTCCTGCAGTGAAATGGTAACGATGTCCAGGGTTACGTTTGAATTGAATGCTCTCATGATTAACGTTTCCATTGAATGAAACAAAAAACAAAAGAATGATACATAGCATACTATAGAGTAAACTGGAAGGCCTATGATTCCAATCATCAATTAAAATTGTTTGGTGGAGAATGTGGGATCACTAGGGACAGACGGAGATCTCTGCAAACTAATTAAAAGCACACTTGATGTTGAGGAGAGCATATCGGCCTCAAGTCACAAAATAAGGAGCTTTGCAAAAGACCATATCTCTTACTAGTTAAAACTTTTGGCCAGTTGTTCTAGATAACACCAAGGAATCTCAATATATTTCTTGCCAAAAATAAAATTGTGGAAAGAGAGAGGTTGAGGATTTAGAATACCTTTTATTCTAATACAAAAATGTTGAACTCTGGATCTCTTATATTTTAGGACCAAGGGAGTAATTCAATTGCAGATTGGTGTGGGCCGGGACAACACATCAAATGAAGTTTCCGAAGAGGCAAAGAGCGACGATAAGATTACAACAGGGTTTCCATGTAGGTTATGTGGAACTTATGGGAAAAGCGGGAGCCGGTGAATTTTTGAGGATGAAAAAGTTTAGGGCACACAAGATGCATGGAACAGCACATGAAAGCATTTCTATTCATTTCAACCTAGTAGGAGGCTGTTTTGTGGACCTTAGGAGTCTTAGCACTATTACGGAGCCCGATCCAATCCTTTGGTAGGATGAGTGATTGTGTATTGTTTAATTTGAATTTTAATTAAAAAATGTCTCCAACATTGTCCAAACTCACTACCACATGTACACACGAACTAGAGTTAGCAAAACATTAGAGATATGATGTAATCCCTCCGTCTCAAAATAAGTGTTGTTTTGGGTTTTCGTGTCATAAATTTGACTTGATTTGTAGAAAATATATGCAATATTTATATCTCTAAATAATTTTATTAAAAAACTAGATTTAAAGGTTATTTCGATGATACTAATTAGTTAACATAAATATTAATATATTTTAGTATATAATTGCTGACAGTTATTTATAAAAGCGAGAGGACACTTGTTTTGGGACCGAGGAGTACTACCAACAAATCCACAACCACATGCTGTCTGGCCGGTCTGTCATCAGTACTAAGTACTAAGCTAAATTACGACGGCCGGGCTTGTCGTTTTGCATGGATCGATGACGGTACGGTTGCTGAGAGTGTGTTGGGAGATGCATGAGACGACAGACGAGGTAGTTGACGATGCGACGCACCTGCGAGGGCATCGAGCAGCGTGGTCTTGCCTCCGCCGGAGGGGCAAATGATGGCCAGCACCTCTCCAGGCCGCGCGTGCCCGCTGATGCCGTCGAGGATCTTCACGTCCGGCGCCCCGCGCGGGCCGGTGCTGGCCACCGTCACGCGCACATCCTCCCTTGTCAGGAACGCCCTGGTGTCGCCGGCGTCCTCAGCCAGCGACGACGGCAACACAACCTGCAGCTCACACCCCGACCGTCTGGGGATGCCGCCGCTGGCTCCGTCTCCGCCGGCCGCAACTGCTTCATTAGACGACGCCGTGCCTCGGTGACGCCGGCCACCCCACGCGAAGATGCCGCTCCACCAGCAGGTGCCCGCTGCGCCGCCAGGCTGATGATGGTTAGCGTCAGGCGTGCCGCCGCCCCAGCGCCATAGCGGCCGCCGTGGGCTCGGTGTCGGCGCCCACCGTGGCAATGGCGACGACGACGACGTGGCCGCCATGGCTACCTAGCGTGTGCCTGCCTTTCCACACACTCTACTTATCGAGGACTTTGGCCTGTTACGCAAGTAATAATTAATAGGCACGACGTATCTACTCTTTTGCCTATTTGGATGTTTTGGAATGGATCTCGTTTCTGAGCGCTGGGATGCTAGCTAGGGCCGAGCGCTGGGACGCTAGGGCCGAGCGCTGGGACTGGGAGGCTAGCGGCGGCCTGTGCCTATGATGTATGTGCGTGAGTCCAATGGACATGTGGGCCCGCAGTCCAGACGTTGCAGCGAGAATGGATTCGTGTTTGCGTGCAACACGGTCTTTACATATTGACGAAGAAAATGGGCCAACCCAGGCCCAGGAGAGGGGCGCCACCGCCACCGCCTGCGCCCCCGCCGTCGCACGTGGCCCAAGGGCGCCCTAGGCGCGCGCATGAGCCGGAGGGGGTGGGGGGCAGCCGTGGCCCCGCCGCCGCCAATCTCCTCAATACTATCTAGGTTTCCAAATTGAGTTCCCACAGGTTTTGGAAATAGTTGGTTAAAATAGAAATGAGTCGAATTGTTAAAAGCGAATCAGTATCAATAAGGATCTCCTAGTTATCTTAGAAGTCAAGTTAGTCCAACTATAAATACATAGGGGGTGTAATCAATTTGGGGCAAGCAAGAGAACCTCTACCCCAACACTCTCTCTCTTTGCCGCGTACGCCGCCCCCGCCCCACGCACGCCGCCACCCGCGTTGTCCTGCGCCGCCGCCGCCCCAGGCAAGGCTCTGACACCTGGTATCCGGAGCCGCGTTCGATCCCCATGCTACCGCCATGGGCAGCTTCTCCGGGATCGAGCAGATGCTTCAAAACATCACTACCAACACCCTCAGCAAGATCGACGCTCTCCATGGAGATCTCGCCGCCATCAACTCTTGCCTCCACGACAAAGAAAAAATACGACACAATGGTTGACCAAATAGGAGAGTAAGGCGGAGATTGAAACGGTGACCGTAAGATCTATTGTTCTTCCTGATCTAGAAATTCAACTGCAGGTAAACATCTATGCAGATGGATCTCGTGCACCTTAGCAGCAGCACTAGCAGGCAACCACAAGGGGAGCACTGTGCCACAGGCCGTCATCGACACCAACACTCCCCTCTCCATGCAATAGCGACCTCACGATGACCACCGGGAAGAGGGACTCAGGGGTGCTGGGACCTTTTCCCTTGTACCTTGAGGGCGTCATCATCGGCACAGGAGTCCACGTGCTTGTTGACTCAGGCTCCAGACACAACGTCATCAACATCAACATCGCCCGCAGCATCGGCCTCTAAGAGCAGCGCATCAACACCACCATGCTCGTGGGTAGCGGGGACGAGGTACCTTGCCGCTCTGCTTCCTCCACAGTACCACTACACATCGACAACCACGTCTTCAACATCAACACATACCTCCTTGACCGCGGCTATGACATCGTCATCATCCTAGGCACACCATGGCTGGCTAGCCTGGGACGTGTCACCTGGGACTTCAACGACAGGACCTTGGTCCATGATCATGAGGGATGACGACACAGGCTCTACGCTCCCCCGCAGCTGCAGACGCCACCAGCAGAGCTTGCGTGGCCGGCGCCGCTACCACCGACCCTAGCACTGCGACCGATGATGACTCCACCACGACAGCTCACGAGCAGACACCTTCGACAACTTTAGCAACAAAGAAGACGTCATCTTCGACCACATGCGCCGAGCGATCAGAGAGCAACGGGAGCTATGCACTAGTACAAAAAGTTAGATCAGCATCAGTGAAATTCGTTCTTCGGCCGCGGCATTTCTGGCCGACACTATGCCAGCGACTGTAAAGATCACACAGCTTCCGTGACGGGCTTTTAACCGCCCCTGAAAAAGGCTCTTTAGGGGCAGTTTTCTTAAGAGAACCGCCTCTGATAACCATATTGTTGGGGCATGACCTAGCAATCGAAGGGCTCACTAAAAAAACTAACTCGTACACAGTCCCTTGTCTAGTAAATGCAGGTGAAAATGTGCCCGACGACATGGTGAGAAAGCCGATATCATGCGAAGGCCCCAAGCAAAGCGGGAGCAGAGACTGCAGACTTGCGGGTGCGAAGGCCCCAAGCAAAGCAGGAGCAGAGATTGCAGACTTGCGGGTGCGAAGGCCCCAAGCAAAGCAGGAGCAGAGACTGCAGACTTGCGGGTGCGAAAGCCCCAAGCAAAGTGGGAGCAAAGGCTGCAGGCTTGCGGGTGCCAGAGTCGCCCTGACAAGGAGATGCGAATGCCCCAGGCAAAGCGGGAGCAAAGGCTGCATAGTTGCGGAAGCCAGAGTCGTTGCAAGGAGGCACAAAGACTCCAGGAGAAGTAGGCACGAAGGTCATAGAAGTGTGGGGATCTGCCACCTACGTGAAGATTGTGCACGAACCATGGAGACAATAGGGCGGAATCGAGGACCGACTGGTCGAAGGCCGGCACGTGGGCCGTTATCTGGGCCAAAATAGCAGATTTATCAAGGGCCCGTTTATGAAGGAGGAAAGGACTCGGGCGCCCTCGGGAGGACATGTAGCGGGACGAAATATTCCAGAATGCGTTATAGCTACCCTGAGGGCATTTTTGTACCTCCCAAATATTTGTAACCGTACTCTATAAAAGGGGGGCTCAACCCCTAAAAAAAAGAGAGGGATTTTCCCGTACAGCATGAAATTCTATTCGCAATCTCGATCTTTGTGCCATTGAGGATCGAAGGCCTTCACATTTCCGCCGAAGCCTTCGATCACCCGACACTCGAGCCGCAGCGAGCTCTCCCACATTTCAAACCTATTAGGAACCGTGTTCCAACAGTTGGTGTCCACCCGTGTGTCTGGCCGAGAATAACACTCACAAATGCCGACAAGAAGACAGGCCTCCGCACGAAGGCGCACCGCCGCTGAGGCAGAGGTGCCAGATCCTGCTCCGTGCGGAAGGCCAAGAAGATCAACATGGAGCACCTACGCCTCCGCCCAGGGCGGCGGAGACGAGGACAACAACAACATTGAACCCGTAAGCAGAGAGCAGCCCCCGGATCAACCCCAACCAGATCAGAGTCAAGAAGATGAGCTGAACTGACTAAGAACAGAGATGCTACAGATGGAAGCAGAGAGAAACAGATTGAGGGCAGAACAGGCCACAACTCAGCGAACAATCCAAGCATCTCAGCAAGCTGCAGAAATCAGGCAGCAGATGGCGATCCTACAAGTAGAGATTCAAAGCATGCAGCCGTTGATGAACCATCAAAACAATGCAACTCCACCATCTTAGTCCAATCAACCCCTGGCAGCAACACCATTGGGAACGAACAGCATGGCGATGTCTCCGGCAGCACACCAGAGGGCATTCGATCCGAAGTCTCTACTGTCCGAAGGCCTCCAAACCACACTATGGTCTTCGACTTACAAACTAATGGCATTGCCACGGTTCAACGGAAAGACAGATCCATGATAGTTCTTGATGAGTTTTGAGGTGGCAGTAGCCTCCGCAGGTGGAAATGAGAATGTACCAGCTAAATCATTTGTGATTGCAGCAGAGGGGGATGCACTGGCATGGTACTCAATGCTAAAACCTAGCACAGTGTATTCTTGGGAGAACCTCTGGGACAAGATTATGGCAAACTTCAAAGGGTTTTCCAGTGAGTCATTAACCTCCTCAGACTTGTTCAGCAACAAACACCTCAAGGGTGAACCACTCAGGGATTACTTCTAGAGATTCCTCAACCTCTGGGCTAAGGCACCAGATGTCCGTGATGAGGTAGCAATAGAGGCAGCGATCAAGGGACTCCGCATCGGTCCTTTCGCCAGCCATCTAGCAAGAGAAAATCCAACCACAATGGCAAAGTTACATGAAGAGTTCAAAAAGTACTGTAGGTCAGACAACGACCTCCGTAGAAGGCTAGATGAAGGAGAAGGCCAAAACAGCCAATCCTCAATCAACAACAGCAGGAGAGATAACAGATCACAAGAGAAGCAGAACTATCAGCATCAACAGAAGCAAGTTTTCAATGTGCAGATCGTAGCTAGCCTCAGCAATCCAATGACAAGGCAGCACAAAGCAATCAAGACCACGGTAGCAGAATAGCCAGAGCTACAACAAAGGCAACAAGTCCAAGAACTGGAACAAAAATCAGAAACCAAAGAAATCATATTGTCTTTTCCATGGAGAAGACAAGGTGCATGTCACAAGAGAATGTCCGGAAGCCCTCGAAACAATGGAAAGGATGAAGAGCAAGCAGCCGCAGCAACAATCCAATCAACAAGTCACCAGAGAAGTCAATCACACATACACACCGCAATGGCACCAGCAGTATAACCCGAGTTTCCCGGGGTATGGCGGTGGTCCGTTCCCACAGCAGAATTTTGCTAGTCAATATTATCCCACTTCCTTATCGGCATGGAGGCCAATCCATCACCAAGCAGCGCAGTTCCAGACCCATGCAACAAGTAGAGCAGATCATGGTCTGACATACATCAACCCAAGACCCCCGCACATTACACTTATTGACACACCGCAAACTTCACAACCTTCGCTGCCACAACAGAGGCAATATGAGGCCCTACCTCCACCTCCTCCACAAACACAATCCTCCGGGGTTGTTCCAAAGGCAGAGCCCCCGATTGAAAATCAGATGAACCCACACTCTGCCCTACCCACCATTGGCATGATATTATCAATCGCAGGATGTTCAGCTATGGAGTTTGAAACAAAAAAGCAGAAAAAAGATCACCTTCGCTTAGTCAACAATGTAGCTGTCCATGGAGCCTATCAGACGACGGAATGGTCTAAGGCGCCACTCAGTTTCACAGAGTAGGACCTCCATGTCGAAAGCTACCCTCATGCAGATGCAATGGTCATCAAAGCAAACATCGCAGGTGGGAGATAAACAAAATACTCGTAGACTCTGGAAGCTCAGCCGACATCATCTTTGCCAATGTATTCGACCAGATGAAACTGAGCAGAAATCAGTTGCAACCGTCGGATACACCTTTGATCGGATTCGGAGGCAGAAAAATAGAAGCCTTAGGGAAGATCTCGCTGCCGATATCTTTTCAGGATGGACAAAATGCCAGAACAGAATACATCACCTTTGATGTAGTCGACCTCTATTACCCATACAACGCAATCCTAGGAAGGGGATTTGCAAACAAGTTCAACCTAGCTATTCACATGGGATACCTTTGCATGAAGATGCCAGCTTTGCACGGGATCATAACAGTTTGAGGTAGCAAAAAAGAAGCCAGGAACATAGAGAGGGCATTCTACAAGTCTCATAGAAATATAAACACAGTAGCCGTCGAGGAACCACCAGATATTCCTGCCGGCAAGACAAACATGGCAGACCAAGAAGACACAGTAACAGTACCTCTGGAAGAAGTAGTTCCCAATAGGAAGGTGACCATAGGTACGAACCTGACGGAGGCAGAGAGGAAAGACTTGCTCGAACTCTTGGTAAAAAACAAGGATGTATTTGCATGGTCAGCCTCTGACCTGAAGGGAATCAGCCGAGACATCATCGAACATAGCTTAGATTTAAACCCAAACATGAAGCCAAAGAAGCAAAAGCAAAGGAAGATGTCCGAAGAACGTATCTGTGCAGCCAAAGCAGAGGTCGACGGGTTGCTCGATGCCAATGTCATAAGAGAAGTCAAATACTCAGAATGGCTGGCAAACGTAGTGCTCGTACCAAAGAAAAACGGGAAGATGCGAATGTGCATAGATTTCACAGACCTAAACAAGGCCTGCAAAAAAGACACTTTTCCACTCCCAAGGATAGACGCATCAGTCGACAAAGCTGCCGGATGCAAATGATTCTCACTCCTAGACTGTTTCTTTGGGTACCACCAGATATGATTAAGAAAAGAAGATGAAGAGAAGACAAGTTTCACAATACCCATCGGCACATACTGCTATGTCCGAATGCCAGAAGGCCTCAAGAATGCAGGATCAATCTTCGCAAGAATGGTACAAGCTGTTCTTAAGTCTCAGTTGCAAAGAAACGTCATTGCATATATCGATGACATAGCGGTAGTAAGCAAGGAAGAAGAGGACCATCTTGAGGACCTCAAGGAGACCTTCGCCAACCTCAGAGATGCAGGGCTCAAGTTGAACCCGGAGAAATGCATCTTTGGCATAAGCAGAGGAAAAATGCTAGGGTACATTATCAGACCTGAGGGTCTAAGAGCAAATCCAGACAAGACAAAGGCGTATTGGCCATGCCGAGCCATCCAGCAAAAAAAGAAGTCTAGAGGCTGACAGGTAGACTGGCAGCTCTAAACAGGTTCATCTCAAAGGCTGCAGAACGCAGCCTGCCATTTTCAAGGTGCTCAAAGCCACAGACAAATTTGAGTGGGGCAGCGAACAATCAGAGGCTTTTCAGCAGCTCAAGAATTATATGGCAAAGGATCTAATGTCACAGCCCTAGAGACAGACGAACCACTGCTGCTGTATGTATCAGCCTCAGCGCAAGCAATCAGTGCAGTCCTTGTGCAAGAAAAAGAAGTGAACAACAAGCAACTTCAACAACCAATATACTACATGTCAGAGGCCTTGCAAGGAGCAAAGCTAAATTATGCAGAGATCGAAAAAATAGCATATGCAGTTGTTACAGCGTCAAGAAAGCTAAAGCATTACTTCCAAGATCATGAGATCCTGGTACCATCTTCACAACCATTGGTTGACATCCTGAACAACAAGGAGGCCTCAGGAAGGATTGGCAAATGGGCGACAGAACTCTCACAATTCAGTATCAAGTTCATTGCCAGAATGGCAGTCAAATCACAAGCACTTGCAGATTTCTTGGCAGATTGGGTGTCTCCCCCCACCTCAGAACTAAAATCAGAGGCCCTCATATGGACTCTATACACAGACGGAGCCTAGGGTCTCCAAGGAGCAGGAGCCTCCGCGGTGCTAATCTCACCCTCCGTCCTAAAGATAAAGTACTCATCAAGGCTATGCTTCAAAGCAACAAACAATATAGCAGATTACAAAGGTATAATCCCAGGGTTGAACAAGGCAAAATCACTAGGAGCAAAACACATTCTGATCAAGACAGATTCACAAGTGGTCGCAGGCCAAGTCGAGAAGGATTACATAGCCAGAGAACCAGAACTGGCTAGATACCTAGAAGTGATCAGAGGCCTAGAAAAGAGATTCCAAGGATTCATTTTGAAACATATCCCAAGGGGGAGAATGCAGAGGCCGACGAGCTAGCCAAGGCACTCATGGCACGTTTTACCAAGAATTGACTCAGCCAGCAACAACGAAGATAAGCAAAGCCTTCGCAGAGGTACTCCTAGTGCAAGCAGAAGATTGCGGACGTGCTTTGATAGACCGAGATCAACGAGGACCATGTAACATCAGACGAAGCAAGCGCGGCAAGGCTAGTGGCACGCGCAAGAAATTACACCATCATCGATGGGATCCTATACAAAAGAGGCATAGTGCAGCCGCTGCTCAGATGCATAACAGAAGAAGAGGGGAAAAACCTCTTGCAAGATATTCACTCAGGTATATGTGGATCGCACATTGGACCAAGGGCATTGTCTGCAAAGGCAATGCGGCAAGGTTTTTATTGGCCCACTCACATCAAAGACGCACTCCAGATAGTGAAGACATGCAGAGCTTGCCAAAGTTTCGCACCACATCAATCTAGACCAGGAAGGAAGACACAACTCATACCTCCTACCTGGCCGCTACAAAGGTGGGGAATGGACCATGTTGGCCCATTACCACCATCCCAAGGTGGAAACAAATACGCGTTGGCCGCAGTAGAGTACTTTATGAGATGGATAGAAGCAAGGCCATTGGCATCAATCATCTCAGAGATAGTGAAGAAATTCTTTTGGCAGAACAAAATTTGTAGGTTCGGAGTTCCAAGGACACTAACCATAGATAATGGAAAACAGTTTGACTCTGACAAATTCAAAGAGTTCTGCAAAAGCATTGGAACTCAGTTGGCCTTCACCTCAGTTTACCACCTAGAGAGTAACGGGGCTGTCGAAAGATCAAACAGGATTATATTCTCAGCAATATCAAAGACACTCCTTGACCTTAAAAAGGAAAATGGGTCGAAGAGCTACCAAAAGTAATCTGGTCGCATAACACAAATATATCCAGGGCCACTGGCTTTACACCATTCAAGCTCCTATACGGTGAAGAAGCAGTGATGCCAGAGGAAATCAAATATCAAAGCCTATGCGTGATAAAGCAAGCACTCGCCAGTGATGAAGAATACACCAAGGAAATGACTGAGGCATACAGATTGGAGGCTGTCGAAAACATCGAGAAATATCAGGAGCAAACAAGAAAATGGAGGGACATCAAAGTCGTGAACAAAAGGATCAAGGACGGTGACCTCGTGCTTCGAAGAAAGCCAAATGCACCAAACGTAGGGAAATTGCAACCTAAGTGGGAAGGCCCATACTTGGCCAAGCAAGCTGGAAGACAGGGATCCTTCTACCTCCAAGACAAAGATGGCAAGACAACGACCCACACTTGGAATGTGGACAACCTTAGAAAATTATACATCTAAATGTAAGGGTAACCTTCGACAAAAAATGAGCGGAGGACCCCTAGTTATCTTTTTACTGTAGGTTTCTCTTACAAGGGGGCTCCTAGCGGAGGTGAGGTTTTTAACGAGGCAGGACCTATGTAAAAATCCTCTAAAAATATAAAGAGGAATTACCCCTGGAAACACTAAAGGTGTCGAAAGTGGCCAATAACGGAGCCACGACATTCGACAAACTAGTACGAACAAAAGAGAGGGCCCTCCGTTGCCCAAAGTTGAAAGCTAGAAGGGCACGGAACGACCTCAGTAAGCGCAAAAAAACGCTTCACCTTGGCAAAGACCTGAGCAACTTTCAGGCATCATGGTTTCTTTGGCTGAAAAACAAGCCCAAACCCTTGATGAAGTCCTGATCTTTCCAGGCATCAGGGTCATCCTCATAAAAATAAGTATATGTCATCACCTGACAAAGTCCTGAACAAATTCAGGCATTAGGATACCAACTCTTACACACAAAGGAAACACACAAGTTTCGTTGCAAGGCGACAAAATTATACCAACGCAACCGAACTACCACCGAAGAACGGAATAAGCATATGAAAACTACAACTCTAGCTCTCGCGATGCTGAGAGACCTCACCAATCGAGAACCTAAAACCAAAATAAATTATAAACATAGCCACCAAATATAGAGAACAAAGTTCCTAGCCACCATGACTTATAATAAAACAAAGGAAATAAGACCAACATCATATTATGCTAAGGGCGCATGAGCCAGCACAAAAGCACCGACCATTGCAAATCGTTTCAATGGCAAAGGTCACACCTCAACACGCACAGTCTTATTTTTTGCCTAGAGCCAAGTCATAGAGTGCACCCCGTTACAATGTCAACCACTCCACCGCAAGCTAAGAAAGTCCAGCACCCTCTAGAGCTTGCACCACCTCAGTCTGGAGCACCAAAGAGCGAACACCCTCTGGAGTCTGCACCACCTCTGCTCGGAAAGCCGAAGAACCAGTATCCTCCGGAGCCTTTGTGGCCTCATCTTGAAGCATCAAGGAACCAGAAATGACATGTCCACCTTCCGAAACACGTGTACATCCCTTCTCCTTCGACGCCTGCAAAACACGCGAAGACAATAAAAAGAAGTTAAAATACAGAACAGAAATCCCCACTTACATACAAAAAAGGGTAGGGGCCCTAAAGGACAAACCTGCGCACATCTAGCCTCTACAAGCTGAAGAGCATGTGCACGGCCATACAGCCACCAAAAATCTTCCATAAAGCGATAGCTAGCCCGACGCACATTCTCTGAAGGCTCACCCACCTCAGAAAGCGATGGGAAGGAGAAACCTCTCAAACGAAAGTCATCTAAAGGCCTGCACCCTTTCTTCTCCATAAGCGACAACAAAGTCATAACCCTAGAGAGAGCCGTGAAATCACCAGCCTTTGTAATGAAGTCTTCAAGAGTCGAGAAGCTGGTACAAAACCACTTCATGATATTAGCAACCCCAGGTTCTGGAAGCTCTCGGGTGACCCCACCAAAGGCCCTCACAATACTTGCATATTGCTGCGCTGCAGACAATCCCAAATCACCTGCAATAGCAGAATCATCCTCCAAACTCTTCACAGTAGTTTGAAGCTAAACAAGCTCCCCTTCTCAACTTCCAGACGAAGATTCTCAACAACTTTGTGTTGCTCCTTAAGTCGTCGCTCGACCAATTCCTTAGAACTCTCAGACGACCTTAGTAACCCCTCAAGCTCCACAATCCTTTGATCAGCAGCAACCTTTGCACCTTCGTGCTCCGTCACCTTTGCTCTAACATCAGTCAGTTCAGCAACCAACTCAGTGTTCTTCACTCGAAGATCATGGGCCTTCTTTAGCAGGGCCTCTCTTTCTTCACCAAGATTAGCAACCTGCCTTTCCAACTTGTCAACACACCCCTGGAAAGTTCCAACTTCGAGAACCTTGTCCCTGATCATCTCCAGACTACGAAATTGCTACAGAAATTACACAAAAGGTCAGCAACCGGAAGAGAACGCCTAGAAGACCCAAAGCACCATGACATAAACCTCGTACGCCTTGTGAAAAACCAAGTCCACATTTGTGCCCAAATCAAGCTTACCAAAATCCTCCATATACTCCTCTGTAGAACAACATGAGTCAAAGGTCAATAAGTCCAAAAGACAAAAATATGGGGTAAATAGGAAATATAAAAAAACCTAGTAGTAACATCAAGTCGGCTTCATCTTTGCTCCCGCCTTCCATATCCTCAGCACCACCTAAACAAAAAAGAAAAAAACAAAAAATAAGAAAAAAATTTAGGATTCAATAAATAAACAGATAAAAAGTTAACAAATAAAAGAAACAATAAAAACACCCCACCTTTGCGCAAAGGGGAAGACACGACGAAAGACCAAAGCGAAGAGTATAAGCAGCCGCTGGAGCAAGAGCATAATAATTCATTGAGGGCTCCTTAGAACTACTCGGGCCTTGGGCCTCCGTAGCCTTCGCCAGACCGGCCTCCTTAGAACCACCCGAACCCATGTGCACCGTTTGCCTTTCTAGACTCATCTCAATGCTCTACAGCCTCTGTCACCTCTGAAAAAACCATATAAATAACAGTAATAAATAATTAACAAAAATATATATTTTATGTCACTCTCACAATATATAAAAATGAAAGGTAGACAAGCATATTACTTGCTGCAGATGAGTTCTGCCTCACGAGAAGACCCGCAGAAACAGAAGAGGCCTCTTCCCTAGTGTTACAGGCATCAATAGCAACCGTTGGTACAAGGCCTAACACTTCAGTATTCTCCTTGTCTCTTGACTCTACTTCATCAACAAAATCAAACTCCAAGTCATCCTCAAAAAGAGGCGGCAGGATTAGCATAGCTTCCTCAGCATCATCAGCCGCACAAACTGAAAGCTGAGCTTGAGTAGCGCCAGCGTGCAGATCTGTCTCACCAGTAACAGTAACTTCCACTCCGACCCCTTCATCCGGAGTAGCAACTTCGACTCCGACCCCCTCATCTGGGTACGGCTCAGGCACAACCTGCTCTAGAACAATATTTTTGGAAGATCCGTCTACGGAGAGCTTGGCCTTTTTGGGTGGCGCCCCAGATTCAGGAACCCTTCTCCACTTGGAAACCTTCATCTTTGAATTGCACACCTCCATTACTTTCGAGGCCTTAGCCACCATCTTTTTAGCGCTCGAATCGGCCACCGTAGAGTCCTCGGCTTCATTGTATGGACCAGCTTTAGACCCTAAGGCAGGAACACATTCCTCATAGCGAACTCCAAGTTCATCAAAAACACGGTTCAAACGAGGAATTTTTCCTTTGATAGCCACCCTAGAATTGTACTCCGTGTCCTTCATCGGACCAAGAATATCCCTGGCCCTCACCTCAACCTCCGCAACAAAACTTTTAGCACTTCTGCCTTTAAGCTTCCCCAACCCAAATATGGGAAAGTACACAGAGTCAGTCCCATAGAGAGGAATGGAGACCTTTCTGAACTTGCAATCTGTAAAACTACCTTTGCAAAGGGGCCAAATGTCAGCTGCCAAGAATTCTTCAACTAAGTCTCGACCACTACTGAAACGACAAGCTTGCTCAAAGGCCCTTTCACAAACCCTTCGCTCGTCAGTCATCTTGGAATGCGCAGACCTCTGCGTTTCCAGCAAAGTCATCTTTGAAGCAAGAGGGTAGATAACTGTATCTCTCCCTCCCCTAACAACAGACAACTCGGGCATAGTCGCATAAAACCAGTGACGGGACCAGCCAGTTGGCCAGCGAACCTTCTGAGCATAGGACATCTGCAAGGACTCTTGACTTTTCCCACGCCTCTTCGGGACAAAGGTACAGCTCCCATACTGGGCAAGCCTTCGCTCACCATTAACTGTAATTGCCTTCGGCTGATACTGCAATTCATAGTGGTTGCAGAAGCAGTTCACATCTGGTCTTGACTTGAAGCTGAGACAAGCCCAGACATACTTAGAAAGAGCACAAATACCATTGGGTGTCAGATGATGCAGTTGAATGCCGAAAGCTGCTAGGACAAGCCGAACGAAACCAATGCAGGGAAGCTGAAAACCGCAACTGTAAAAATCTTGAAAAACAACAGCTTCTTGGGGTTTCGGATCTGGAACTGTCTCACCCCCAGGACAACGAACATGTTTGAGGTCGAACCAACCCTCTTTAGCATACCCTTTCAGCAAAGAGGGCAAAGTCAAAGAACGCCCAAAATCAAAAGTAGGAGGCAGAGAAGATGCGACAACGCCAGGCTCGTCTGCACCAACCAAATCATCAACACCAGCTTCGACCCCGCCCAAATTATCACCCTTTGAGTCGAGAGCGTCCTGAGCCTTTGCACTCACCATCAGTGACCGAAAAATAGCCTCTAAGTAATCCTCCTTTGGAGTGTCAACCACACTTTCCCAAGGACCGTAGCAATAATAGGGAGCCACGGCCGAAGAGCTGCCACCACAATCTGGAAACATAAGCTGCCACAATTTAGCAAAAGAGTGAAAGAAAAAAAAAGAAACAGATTATGAAGGGTACGAGCAAATCACCCCTAAGGTCAGTGCAAATGCCTTTGCAGGTTCGGCAATCGACCCCCCCAGCCCACGGCAGCTCGCTGCTTCTATCCGAACAACACAGGCACAACCTGCTGAGCTTTCGGGTCACCCTCCCCTTTTATAGCCTCACAAACGTACGGGCCAGCAATAACTCACCTGAAAAGCCACAAGCACAATGAGATTATGATGCCTGTTTTTAAAGCATTAAGAAAAAAAGGAGAGAGAGGAAAAGAAGAACCTTAAAAAGATCTTGGTACTAAGCCAAATTATAGGATAGAATGAAATTCTGGATCAATTCCCTCATAAAACAAGTAAATCATATACGGAAATCAAGCCGAAAGCCACCATAGATTTTAAGGCCCCGTATCTTGAGCACTCCCCAACTCTTTTGGCACACATCGGAGCAATTAAAGAAATTCAACAAAAAAAATTCTAGCACTGAAGCCGCTGATGGTTTCTTGGAGAAAACAAGTCCCTCATCATCAGCTCAACAACTAGCTAGATGGACTTTCGGCAAGAAACTGTCATTTCATTTTAAGATTTTGCCCTGTCAAGATTGAATACAAAGGTCAAATCCTAAATTTTTGCAGCATAACGAAACAGCAAGTCCTTCACAACCAACAAATCCTAAAGAAAAAGAACTCGTTTCTCTAGCCCATCTTCTTGCACAAATCCTCCTCATAAAGCAAAACGACATTGGGATCTAGGATGCCTTTTTCAGGAAAAGGAAAAAAGAACTGACCTTCAGAATAGCAAACGCACTCAGCACTCCATCACGATGGAGTTGCTGCCTCAACCGACGGCCTCAGGCGTCCTCACGTCTGACCAGAGGCCTGCACTCGCGCCCAGCAATCTCAGTTGGTCGACCCGCAGCACCGCCAGGCGGCAGCCGTCGCGAGCACAGAAAACCGGATCTTGCCAAAAGCTACAGCAGTAAAACACCCCCTACCAGACTCGCCGAGCGCCCAGCCGCGTGAGTTGCCGGCCCCTAGACACCGCCCCCGGATCCCATCACCGCCGCCGGAGTCACGAGTTCAACAGCCAGGACCAGCGGCGGCGACCCCTAGCCGCACTAAGCGAGCAGGAAGCTTTTGGCTAACCACAGTAAGAACGAAGTGGTAGGAGACGGGCCTGGTGGGCTGGTAAAAAAATAGTAACGTTGCCAGAGCATGAGCCCATTCAATGCTTCGTACACAATACACATGCATATGTGTATATGGGCATAGTTTACGTAAAACAAATCCATGGCTGAACTAGTGGTTTCTAGGTGGTGCACGTGGTGTGTCGTCGCGCAGAAGTTTCCGATGATATGCAAAAAGAAAAAAATCATTAATCAGAGTCATTGGTTGCTGCCATATCAAACAAAAAAATAGATCAGAAGAAAAACATATCAAGCCATGATGAGCAAGGGCAGCCAACCTCATATATAATAAAACATATATCTTAAAATTTTATCATCATTGGCCACACAAAATGACCTTTGCAAATGAAACAAAACCCAATATTATTACTGACCTTCATACACTGGTATGAAAATAATAATGATAGGCTCAGTTTCATTTTCAAAGGTCATGCAAGTATAACAACTGGCCTCAGATTTAATTGTACTACACCATATACACATAAAAACTACATTAGAGAAACATATGCACACGTTGTTCTCAAAGGAAAAAATAATCAGTTTCCAAGGCACCATTTAATTGTACTGAAGCCAATTCTGTTCTGAAACAGCACCAACATGAAAGGCTTACTTTGAATCAAGATGATCAATAATAATATTCTTCAAGATAGCAGCCAAGGTAGCATATACCGCCTCCTTCGACCTTTAAGTTTAACAATAACTAGGGGAATTTCCCGCGCGTTGCCGCGGGCATGAAGGAGGAATAAAAATATGTTAAAATATAGTGAACTACTAAGGTGAACCCATTGCATATCAAGATAAATTCTAGTGGCGAAATGATAGTGGATTATTGAGGTGGACGCATTGCATGAAGAGAAATAGATAGTAGAGTTGATAGTGGGCGGGTGAGGTGGACGTGTTACATGTTGAGAGAAATAAATAGTGGAGTTGATAGTGGGTTGATGAGGTGGACATGTTGCATGTTGAGAGAAATAGATAGTGGGGTTTGTTTATATAAGAGTTATAGATTTCTATCAGTATGACATCTACTAATAATGATCAGTGTTGACAAGATCGATCATGCATGCAGTTGCAATTAGAATAGCTCTTCTATTTTCAGACTGATTGGCCCAAAATAGGCCCTAATTAAGCAAAGAAACCTTGTCCAAGGAACAAGCTATTCATCTAATTAACTAACTGCACCTTCTCTTCGAATTGAAATTGGGTGAAGTTCCATTTACTATGGATTGTTTCCATTCTCCTCCTGAAGCAGAGAAGCAGGAGCCTTTCTTCCAGGAGCCTTTCTCACCAACAAAGAGAGCAAAATAGTTCTTTAAGTGGCAGATCAAAGCCTGAAGAGTTAAGTGCTAGTTGTCTTAGCTAGTATTCTAAGTAAAGCATTTCATTATTCACCAAGCTTTCGGGATATCTCTTCGTTAGCCTTTTGAATTCAGCTAACAGTGTCAAGATGAGCATATCTTTCTTTTAAGGATTTAGTGTGTGTGATTGTTCTTAAGTTTCAGACAGATCAGCTCATGCAAGCAAGGATAACTAAAAGAAAAACAAAGGTGGACCTTGGGTGCTGACCAAGGGCTAGGGACGATGCACGATGACGGCGCAAGGTGGGGATGATGGCGGCCTGTGGCTAGGGGGCCGGCGCGGAGACGTCGTCCCGATGGAGGCCGCGTGGGGCATCGAGGACTCTGGCTGAGTGGAGGTGTGGTTTCCAGGTGGTGCGCATGGTTTGTCGTCACGCAGACGCGTCCGAGATTGGCTAATCATGCCCTACTCTGACTGCAAGTGGGGTTACAGATCGAGTGGTCACTGTGACGCAAAAGGTCATATCTTGGTTGTAGAGAGAGGCTCACCAGTGGTTGCGGCAAGGCGAAAACAGAGTCGTGGCTTTCACAGCTCTGCACCGTGGCGAACACAGAGCGGCAAGGTTGTCTCACTGGCGCGCTACGGTGAGAATGCGCACGGAGCTCCGCGCTGGCGGTTCTGGTTTGCGGCACCCGCGCCATGGCCGGGGTGAGGTATAGCTAGCTTGCCGCGCGTGCAAGCTGTGGCTCGGCGTCAAGCCAGGGATGAGTTGGCTTCTTGGGCGTGGAGAGGTGGACAAAGCGGGCCAGAGAGCGAGGATGCCGGCCGGGGAGAGGTGGAAGACGGGGCAGAAAGGCAGCAATGAAAATTTTGGCAGCAAATTTCGAACAAGCGTGCCACTCATAGAAATTTTTGTAGCCAATTGTGCTTATATATAATAGCAACAAGTTTCAAGGGCGGTTTTCTTCAGTCATGTGCCACTCATAGAAATTTCTCTGATTTTCACGTGCAGTTTTTCTATAATTTAGCCGCTACTGAAGAAGGCTTTCGAAGGCGGAAACCGCCGTAGTAAAATATAAAAAAATTATGCCCAAAGGGATAATCCGGCCGTTAGTGCATTGCGCGGGAAGGATAATTCTCGGATATGGGCCTTAGTTGGGCCATCGTTGCTGAGTCATACAAAATAAAGAGAGGGACAGTCCTGTCGTTCATGTTTTGTGCACTGTGTATAGTCTGTTGTAAGTGGGTCACCTGTTAATTGTTTATTGGGCCGTACTCCGATGCACACGAATCCACAACCGCCGTCTGGACACAATTAGGACAACACCGCTCACGACCGTACACCACTTCATCGCTACTACAGCACCGCACACCGGTTAGCATCGTCGGTTCCACATGGACACGAGAGGACCATGGCCGGAGATGAGGAACAACCTAGGGCAGAGTGGAAGAAAGCCAAGCAGCTGTGGCCAGAAGATGGTAAGCATCCCATCCGTCCTTCCATTGATCATTTTCTTAACTTGTCTCTTTGAAGTAGTGAGTAGTGATTTAGATTTAGATTTGGAGCACGCAGATTAGGGTTTGCCACTGGGGATGGGGGAGGGGGTGCCTTGGCCCCCCTCCCCCATGGCCACATTGTTGACCTTGAAATTAAATTTGTAGAGCCTTGATCATTGTACTAAATTGATTGTTATAGGGATTTGGGTTCAAATTATATATCTAGGTTCAAATAATTTGTGTGAATGCAATGCTCGAGCAGTTTGGATATGACTGATTTTGTTCTGTTAGGATAATTTAATATGGAATCAAAGTTTTGTAGCTTTTTCCTAACTTGTTATTTTTAATTTTGTGAAGTTATGACAGTATTGATATTAAGAACTATCCAATGCTCGATGGTATGGTAAATGATGGGGAATTTGAGTGGGATGAGAAAGCTTGTGATGAGAGGCAGTTCAACAAGCCAAAAGACTCTCTATGTGAATACTTTCACACAATGACATAGTTTAGGATGTATCGAGGAGGTCTAGATGAGAGACCTGTGTACAAAAGGCATAGGTGCTTGAGTTGGACGCATTTGGAGAACTTTGGCAAAATGACAAGTGTTGTGAAGGTCTTTGGGGCCATGGGCTTGAGGTATATAATTGACCTCTACCAACACTGGGATGAGAGTGTCATCCGATAGTTCTATGCCACGCTTAAAGTTAGTGAGAAGAGGGAGAAGCTCGCCTGGATGACTGGCGAGAATAAATTGCTGGCATCTTTCTCTAAATTTGCACAAGCTTGCCATTTAGATGACAATGCAATGAAGCAAGGGAAGATAGTAGATTTCCTCGAAGAATTGACGGATGTGGAGGAAAAGAGCCTTCGTTATCAAGCAGGCAAGAATGGTGCTCTTCAGTGTTTGAGGAGGATACCTAGGGTTATTTGGAAGATTCTAAGATGAACAATCTTGCCCGATGATGATGATGAAATAGATCTATGTCCTCTAGCCGAGGAGATGATAAATGCTGTGATGAAAGAGGAAAGACTCAACATTGTAGAATGGATGGTTTGTATGATATAGGAGAATAGGCGTTACAATGATTGCCCTCTAATCTTCTAGCCCTACATAATGTCTTTGGTGCTGCTCAAGATGCCAAATTTGGCGCCCAGATGTAGAGCATCAGCCATACAAGGTCAACAGATTCAGCTTGGAGGTCTTGTGGAGGCCACCGTCGCCTTTGTCCTATGTGCCACCAATCCCGGAAGGTCAGAGCTTAATTACTCTATTGTCCTTTGCTTCATGGACACACATGTTTCATTTGTTTTGATTTAATTGTATACTAATTTGCCTTGTCATCTTCAGTGCCAGCAAACCAGGAGCCCATGCCGGAGTCCTCTTCTGAAGGTCAGAGCTTATCCTAGTGTTCCTTCCATTATAACACATGCAGCATTTTTTTGGAGTTGTTTGTATACTAACTTGTCTTGTCATCACAGGCCATGCTCCAATGGAAGTGGAACCCATTGACATTTCTTCTGACATGGCACGAAGTGTTGCCTCAGGACATGACTCTTGAGCTACAGGTTAGAGTTTTGCATTCTTAATTTTCTTTCCTAGTTTGGTGGAGTAACTCTTACCATCCCTTTGTATTTTTAAATTGTCCAACTCATGTGTACTTCCTTTTCAACCCACACTATCAGTTCAAATGTCGCAGGCCTTGGGCCTTAGGTGGTCCATATCAAGAAGAAGGGTAGCTTGCGAAGGTCTGAGTGGAAGGTTTGACTGGTGAGAGTGAAAGAGTGGGTCAGATACTTTGGTTAGGTTGTGTGTACATGCATACTAATATGTCGTTGCACTATGGGCCATCCATCGAGATGGTCAGATACCTTGGATGATGTTAGTAGTTAACTAATTTGTTATTGCTTTCGTCGAGATGTTTATAGTAGTTCTGCTATTTCAGTTGGTTTGCTGGTGTGGGCCATCCATCGAGATGATGTCGGTTTTCTTTACCGAAGTCTGTATTTACCTTAGTTCTTCGATTTGCCGTCAATCCATACAACTGCATGCTTTATTTCCCCTCTATATCATTTGCTAGACAAATATTTTGATCCTATGTTGTGATCTTTTTCACAGCCGGACTGTCTCTTTTGGAAAAATGGTTAACCTTCAATTCGTTGATCGTGATTGGTTGCTCTATGGTTAAACTTGTTATTATCTAATACTAGGACCAAATCCTGTACCAAACATGCCAAAAAATCCTGTACCAAACATACGAAAAATTCTGTCCCTTGTACCAAAAATGCCTAATGTTCTCAGGGCACTCACAATACACAGACTCTACCGTAGAGTGTAAGCCTATATATCAGGCTCCAAGATATCATAGACTTGGAGTCTAAATAATCGACAAAGTCTTGGTTTTTCTCCCTCTCTATGTTAGAGTCTGCATAAATAGGCTCAGACTCTACGGTAGAGTCGACATAAAATATTTATTTGGAAACAAACATGTACACAGGCTTATCAACCGTATGTACAAAGTTTGAGCAATCATATAACGTGTGAACAATCCTAAAATCTAAATGTTCCAAGAACCAATATTGATAGTGATCTATGTTTTTGTTGATATTAGTACAAATGTGCAAAGTCAAATTATGCCAAATATCAAATAATTTTGACTGGACATGCAAAACTTAGATAACAGGATAGCCGGGCCTTTTGTTTTGGAGTAATCCCGGACAGTATCTTCCTCAGACAGTCCTTTCGTTTACATATTTTGCAGCTAGGATAGTCCTCGTAAAATGGGCCTAGTGATAATTGGGCCTTACCTCTCTACAGCCGTCAGTTGCACCTATTTTTTTTACTTATTTACTGTTACTCGCAACAATTCACAGCTCACCCTTTGCTGCCGCCCCACTGTTGCAGCTGCCACTGAAGCCGTCATCTCGGGGACCAAAGCCTAAGATGTGCGGAGATGAGGAAGCCATCATCGTCGAATCTACCAGGGCCGGAAGGCAAGCATCGTATCCTTGCCTTCAATTGCTTTGTTCTGTTCCTTAGGAGTTTGCATTAGAGTTTCAATATTCGATTTGGTGAAACGCATTGGAGGATTTGCCAATGTGGTTGGAAGTGGGGTTCGTTGGTTAGGGCGGCAAATCTTGACCGCCCACACCCACCGATAAGCCAGCGGGTGGGTGTGTGGGGTGGGTGGGGGGCGGGTGGGGGGTGGGGGTGGGGGGTGGGGCAACCCGGGCTCCGTCCCCTAATGCTTTGGCTAGTGCATGGAGCCCCTCCACTAAAAATAGTCATTTTTTTGTCTTGACAAGAATATGTTCTATATTTAGGATGTGTTTGGCCCCCTAAGAGCATCTTCAAGAGACATGCTATCCTTGTCTTATATGCTATATTAAGATACATGCTATCCTTGTCTTATATGCTATATTAAGATTTTTAGAGCAAAAAGTGCAGTCCAACAATTATGCTATCTCTTGTTTTGTAAAATAACAAACTAGCTATATATTTAGGTTGTTCTATATTTAGAATGTGTTTAAACATTAATCATATATTAAGCAATCCAATTTTACCAACTCTCTTGGAGTTGTTCAAATATTTAGGTTGTGCTCTATATTTAGGATGTGTTTGAACATTAATCTTAGAATCAGCAAGTGCTTGCTTTCTAATTACCTATTTGATTTTATCATTGATGACGACAGGGTTGATGAGACATTGTATCCCATGGACTTGCGTAGGGTCCCTAGAATGATATTTTCTTGGGATGCATATGCTGCTAGACTGCATGACAACAAGCCCTACGACATGGAAAGAAATACTTCATCACCATTCTTTCACAGAACAAGCTAGTTTAGGATGCTTCAAGCAGGCATAGATCGGAGACCTATGTATAAAAAGCATAGGTGGGTGAGTTGGGACTTCTTAAACAACTTTCCCGAAATGGATAGTTTTGTGACTGCATTTGAGGCCTTGGGTTTGAAAAATATGATGGAGATGAGGCAAGACTGGAATGACAATGTAATCAGACAGTTCTATGCCACACTTGAAGTTAGGGAAGAGGAGAAGAAGCTCATCTAGATGATTGGCACCAGGAGAATGGAGGCAACTTTCTCTGATCTTGCAGAAGCTTGCGGATTGGATTACCAGGTAATGACACAAGGGATTATACCAATTGATCTTCCTCTCTTGTTGGCTGCTGAGGATGAAGAAAGCCTTTACTATCCGACGGTTAGTGGTTACCATGGAAATTTGAGGAGGATGCCCAAGGTTATTTGGAAGCTTCTAAGGAGGACAATCATGCCTGACGATGAGAAGTTGGTTGAGTGGAAGCTACCTGGTAGTGTCGAGGAGATGATAGTGCCGGTGAAGAATCATACAAGACTAAATATCATAGAAGATATGGTGCATGAAGAGGTTGACAGCAAGGATGTAAGGGGCTCAAATTTGAATTTTAGAAATTATTTTCCCTGGAGTGTGCCCACGTTGTCTCAGAATCGAGAAAGGGGTAGGTCATCCTTATAGAGTCAGAGGCGAAATAGACTAATCAAGCACACACGTTCACCGCAAGGTGAAGTGTGCCCACTTAGTCCCCGAGCCTAGTGTAGGTGAGGTAGTCACGCGGTGCCAGGGTCAGAAAAAAGCCATGCTACAGTGGAGACTGACTAGATGAGCAGACAGTCCCCGGGCATAGCTTGAAGTGAAGAAGAGCACAGTTCACCGCAAGGTGAAGTGTGCCCACTTAGTCCCCGAGCGAGGTGGCAGGTGAGGTAGTCACGTGGTGCTAGGGTCAGGAACTGTAGCATGTCACGTTGGGAACAAAGTCGGTCCCCAAGCATGACGTGGGTTGTAAACCAGCCAAGGAGCCGGACAGTCCCCAAGCATGACGTGTGGTCATCGACAAAAAAATCCATCCATGTGGAGATTGGCTACCCAGTTCCCAGGGATGCTTCAAGGAACCTGGTAGTGGCCTGAAGTAGTCCCTGGGTTCATCCTTGGTTTGTCAATTTGTAGAGATGCCTATTGGTTCCTAGGCGTGGCTAGGAGTATAGGTGTAATCTTTCCTTGTCAAGTCGTGTTGACATGCTGGCACGGGGAGATGGGAATCAGTCCCGAGCCTAGCCACTTGACTGGGCCCAAAGTCATCTGCTCATGTATATCTGGCCCGCTCCGTTCTGCGGGGGTCGTGGGCCATGATACCAGCCCATGGCGTAGTCCATTATATCACCGAAGAATTCGAGGAGACGACCTAGGAGGGGAGCCAGAGCAGAGTGAGGGAGCGGAGTGGAGCAAGTGATGCTGGCATAAATCCACCGCCGAACCGCAGGTCAGTTGCACCTCTCTCTCTCCCCTCCTCATCTTCTTTGCGGCTACTTTGGTCCATTTTTGTCATCCGTCGCAGTTAGGGTTTGAGGGCAGTGTATTCGGAGGTCACAGATCTATAGGAGATGCCACCGAAGTGGATTCGCACCATCGTGCACTTGAACCAGGAGTGGAGTCTGTCCACCAGTTGCGAGGCCGGGCTCAAAATGCTAGTTTCCGCTGGCATCCTTCGAGTCGAGTGATGGGCGGTTCACGACCACCGATGGGCGGTGATTATCCTTGTCCAAACCCTAACGAGGTGGCAGTGTTCAAGGAGTGGTTCCTACGCGGATTTGGGCTGCTGGTTCACCCAGTTATTCATCGAGTTGTGTCATATTATGAGATCTCCATGTGCAATTTCAGCCCCAACACTATCTTGCAGATCTTGACTTTTATTCATTTCTACGAGGGGTGGCTGGGCATCTTTCCCCACCTCAATCTGTTCTGCTAATTCTTCTAGTTGAAGAAGAATGGGGATCTGGATCGCGTGTGGTCGGTGGAGTCTAATTACAGCTGCGTGAGGGTAGGGCAGTAGAGTACATCAACGTGCCGCTGAATACGGAGCTGAGGATTGGAGGTCGGCCTCGTTCTATATGGAAGACATCGACCCATCTTTCACTATGACATAAGCTATATTCCTGAGAGGAAGGTGTCTTGGTCCTCTGAGCCGAATGAAGAGGAGATGGTAAAAGTGAAGGAACTACTCGGCCTGATTAGGAACATCAAAGTGGATGGTGGTGGTGTTGGTGTTGCCTTCAGCTTCATATGGCACCGCGTCCAGCCGTGCAAGAATAGAGACCTTCCCGCATTTGTCTTCTGAGGTAGAAAGTATGGTACCCGGGAGGTGCCGAAGGACTTGACTGAGAGGAAAGTGTATCGGTGGCTGGTCGGGTTCTTCTCGACCGACACAAAAATCACCAATAAGGGGCTAGATAAGGATTTTCATTTCTATAATCCTCCTCCTTTGGTAAGCTTCGAGAAGTTGGGTGTGATGGACCTAGTTGGCCTTCGTGTTTTTCTTACTGTCGCCTTTATTCTGTATGCAGATCAAGGTGAGGCCCATTGGTGGTACTTTGCTAATGCCGAGGAGAGAGAAAGGTGCCTAGATTTTGTCAGGGATAACCCAGCTCCGTCCTTGATGCCTAACTCGGAGGTGGCGAGGGGTGGAGGCGAAGGGTTCATTTGCCCTATGGCCGGTGAACCGTGTTCGCAGGGCACTGATGGAGGTGTGCGGCCCTCCGAGGGGGTATCCGTGGCCACGAATAAGCGCCCTGCTGAGGAAAAGCAGTGGGGACAACCGAGCAAGGCGGCGAGAACTATCGACCTGACGCTTGTTGATGAAGTCGGATCTAGGTCCATCGGAGATGGCCAGGCGAGACGCACCACCTCGCGCTGAGCTCGGCAGTTCAAGCAGAGACCCTGGGAATCCACATTGTGAGTGTCTTAATGTCTTCATTGGCTTGCTTTCTTCATTTTCTTGGTTACTTGTATTGTTGATGCTGAGATGTGCCACTACAGCGAAGCGTCAGAGGTACCGTCCGATCAGGCTACAAAAGCTGGTGGGCTGGAGGAGACGGCGGATGCTACCGCCTCGACTACGATGGGTGGTGCGGGACATGCGGTTGGTGAGGAGAGTCCCTTGTAGGATCCTTGTGCGGAGGTTAGGCCAAAGAATTTTGCGTCGGTGCAAGCTGACCGGCCTGAGGCACCATCTAGGCCAGAGTCCGCGAAGCCTGGGGTTGGCGCAAGTTCTTCTTTGGAAGGGCTTGGTCCCCTAGGCAGCCCCTCGGGTGGAGGCTGAATAACTCTAGGCTGGGTCTACGCAGACTGATCAGATGCAGACCGGACAGCCCCTGGTCGGGCCTAGCTAGGCCGAGCATGCTCAGGCTGAGCAGGCATGAACCGAGCGGCCAGGTTCGCGGTGAATGAACGCACCGACGGAGGACAGCGATGACGAGGCCATCACGCTGGAGGCGCACGAAGAGAGTGTCCGTGTCATTTGGGAGCAATCATTGGGTGGTCTTGGTATTGAGGGGGAGACCGCCAACTCTGAGATGCGCATTGACAATGTTTTCTTCTACTAACATCTTCTTACTTGATGTTTGTCAGCCAAGGAATTGGAGCTAGCAGAGGTCTGCTGGGCGGTTGCTGACCTGGAGGCCCGAAAGTGTGATACCGAGGAGCGCACTCCCAGGTTTGCGGCGGCGCTTGAAGGTAACTCTTCTACCCTATTGTGGAGTCGTTGTTGCTTACCGGTGTGCTGAAATTGGATATCTTGTTTACCTTAGAGTATCGGCCCAAGGCGGAAGCGCAGATCGAGCACTTGGATGCGTGGCTATGGGCAGAGCGGTTGAAGTTTGAGGAGGTTGTGATGAGCATACTCCCTATGCTCGACCTAGTCAACTTCGGTGGGATGCCGCCCAGGAGAAGGTCGGCCTTGGCGAGAGGCCACCCAAGCCTAACACCACTTTGGATAGGTGCTGGGAGTGGTGGGACACCATTTCAGACTTGGAGAAGGTCGATTCAGGGCACGCCAAGGGAGCTAGCGACAACATGGTAGACCTAGAGAGGGACTCAGAAGAGGCGGCACAAAAGATCGTCACCACTATGAACTTTTTTGGAGATGACTCCTCGTCCTAACCCTGTAGCCTGTTCCTGTAAAAGCATTGACAGAAGCACAGGGCATGATAATATCGGTGAAATGTGAATAGTATTTTATCATTGTTGCTTATTAGGGTCTTATTCATTGTGATCAATTAGTTTTTGTACATTCTTAGCCTTGGGTAGCCTGCAGTCATTAACGTAGAGCACTGCAGCTCATGCACGTGTGGGGGTTGCAGGCGTTGCCAAGGGGCTGCTGCCGACCTCCTATAACGTAGGGCGCTATGGCCCGTACACGTGTAAGGAGTGGTTGGGGTCAGGGCCTTTTTGTAAGAGTGTAGACTAAAGACACTGATAGCTTGTTTGTTGCTTTTAGGCGAGGATGTCGCATCGCGAAGTTTCGAGTTAAAGAACTCATAGTAGGGGTGAAATTGTTAGGCAAAAATAATGATGGAGATAGAACAATGATGGCAAAAACATGGCAACATTATTCGATTCTGATGTGGGTATGAAGAGTACATATCTTTTATTCAGAACTACTTCCTATCCGGGATGAGTATGACTCCCGAGCTAGGCCGCTCTGGTCAGACCTATGGCCTTCTTCATGCATTCTTTCTTGCTACGACTTTGGCCTTCAGGTGGGACATCTGTAAGGAGAGGTCCATTGCATCGACGTGGGCCCATGTCTCCTTCTTGCATGTGTATGCCATGGTGAGGTTGGCCCTCAGGGCGAGTACGTCGGCGGGTCCAGGCATCTTCAGTACCAAGTAGGCATAATGCAGAACAACCATGAACTTGGTAAGAGCTGGTCGGCCAAGTATGGCGTGGTACACGGAGTCGAAGTTGGCCACATAGAAATTGATGTATTCTTTGCAGAAGTTGTTGACATTGCTGAACTGGACTGGGAGGGTAACTTCTCCCAGTGGTACGGATGCCTTTCCTGGCACCACGCCCCAGAATGATGACTGGGATGGGTGAGGTCTTCCTTCGAGAGCTTGAGCTCTGCTAAGGCTCCGACGAATAGCAGGTTGAGCGCGCTTCCTCCTTCCACTAGGATCTTTTTGAACCGCACCATCTTGGTTAGTGCGTCAAGGACCAACGGAAAGCATCCTGTGTAAGGTATATCTGCCCATTGGTTGGTTCTGGAGAAGGAAATTGGTACGCGGGACCAAGGGCGATATCTGACCTCCGTCGAGGGGTCATTTGCAGACACGGCAAGCCATTGCCGGGCTCGCCTGGACGTCGGCGGTTATCCTTGTCGCCGCTCTTTGGATCTTTTGCCACCTTGACCCCAGCCTGCTCCTGCTCTTGCTCGTCCCCTTGTTCTTGCTCTTGCTCACCAGCGTTCCTCACCCTCTCCACCAGCGACCTCCCTCTCGAGTGCCTGAAACATGCTCTCCGCCACAGGCTGCATCTCCTCTTGGATCACAGCGGCGCTCTGAGGGGTGGTCCCAGGGAACCAGCCTAATCCCATCTCCGGATAACCGAGTCTAAGGTAGTGGGAGCGAACGATGGACACCGCCTTTAGTATTCCACGTCGCATTCCAGTATCGATGAGTTCACCCACTAGCTCCGGGAGATGGGAAACAATTGTCTCGAGAGGCTCCACCGAATTCGCTCCTGCCTGGAGAATGGCCAACGCAGCTTGCAAAGCGTCTTCAAGCCGGCCTCTCCAGTCATTGGCATCTGTCACCGCGCCCTGAGCATCCTCCAACGCTCTCTAAGGCCTACAGAAACAAAGACAATGACTAAGGATAAAGCTCGCATAGCTATGGTGAAATAACAGGGGTCTCAAGGATACATACCGGTGACGTCAGTTGACAGCTTTCCAGATGTTGCCGCTAAAGACGCGCTCTGTTCCTTCTCCTCCTTGAGCTCCTCTTCGAGAGTGGGCGCACGACCTTGTGCCTCGTTGGCCAGACCCTCTTGATGGGAAGCGGCGTCTCGAACAGTCCTTAAGTCGTTCTCAAGTCACGTGGCACTGCTGCGTTCCTGCGACAAATCACTTTCGAGTAGATCGCCACGATCACGGTACTTTTTAGAAAAAAAAAATCCAATTTTGAGTTAGCATGAGGGACAAAAACTAGTTACAAGTTTTAGCCACAAATTAAAAAGAGAAACAAGTGTTCTTCGACACTATGAAATTAAATTTCAAACTATATTTTGAAGAATCAAATGAATTCTATTTGAAAAGTTATGAACAACAAAGTTTTATAACTCTTCGAGATCATTTTTGTTTTGGTCATTTCACCATCCGAGGTCATTTTGACAAAAACTAATTTTTAGTACTTCATTTTAAATATCCGGTGTCCATTTGTAGGGGCACCTCAATATAGAGGGGCCCCTACAAATCAATTTGTAAGAGCGACTAAATATTGAGCCGCCCCTGCAAATAGAGAACCATTTGTAGGGACTGGCGTGCCTATAAATCATTTTTTATGTAGTGATAGCGACGTTCTAGGTATCGTCCCAATTATGTAGGATCGCGATGCCCTTCAGGAACCAAATGACGTGAAGAAGTATAGCCCCTGCATAACGGGAACTTTTATGACTGTGGGTAGACCAGTGCAGCAAGGCTTTGCTGGTCTCAGTACAGTTAAAATTGGTTTCGTCTGAACTCATCATAACTATTCTTTGTCAAATTGTAATATTTGATCCGCTTGTTTGTGCGCTCCACCTGGGATTTAAATTTAATGAACTGTTAGGGCTTTTAATTAATGGTCAGTCCTCAATCAACGAACTCCAGCTAATTGCAAGCTTAATTATAAAAAGGAAGCATGATGGGCGAGACATTATATGATACACTTATTAGAAAGAATATTTAATGAGTGTATAGTAAGAATGACGAATGAGATGCGAGAACGTTTGATTGGCCCAACCACTGCCAGCGTTTAATTTCTCTCCCAAACTCTAGGCAACAGGTTGTGTCTAGAAAACGATGTTTATTTATACAAGACCAATATATAGTTTTTGAATTTATTTGTATATATAATAATAATAAATACACATAACGGAAACAAACAAATATGATGATGTTTCATGTTTGCAGCACGTAGATACATACACAAATGCATGTGCCAAACCATATAGTAGCTAACATATACTGTAGTAGCCAAGAAAATGAGCTCACAAATTTGCGTTGACGAGAAAACAAATCTGGATTAACTAGATGTTTATTACGCATTCCTCCCGACTGGCTACTTGAGTAAAGTCGTACTGTAGTTTCTACGGTTTCTTGCACAGGGAACTTCATATATGACCAGAACTTAACTTTTATGCTGCTAGCTGGCCCGTTTCTCACAAGGTAGCGAATACAGCTTGTGAACGTGAACAAGTAGTTGCTGCCAGATCAGTTGGGTTGGGATTTGGGAAGCTACGGCGTGGATAGGAAGCAAGACAGACACGTTGACCTAAAGATCCAATAATTGATAGTTGATAGTAATGGACAATTTAATACAGAAGCATCAATAGTTGATTTTCCTCAACTGGAAGAAGAGGAGGTTCACGATAGGTAGACCTGAATTTGTTTGGTGCGGATCTGAGGCGGGCACAACATGCAGTGAATACCTTCCAAAATTGTCGCTCATGATCCGAATATTTTTGTAAACACATGGATCATGGTCCAAATATTTTTGTAAACCTATGGATCATGATCTGAATATTTTGGTAAACATATCGATCATGATCCAAATATTTATATATAGGCCTCTACATGGACGCCTCCTATTATTTCAGTCCCTGATGCCCAATCCTGTCTCTTTCATGTCGCTATATGTCCCGGAGATGGCAGAGGTGGACGATATATACTGATCATGGTGACCAAATATCGTATCCACAGGGAAACGTATGACGTTCTAACTTAACTACAAGAGGTGAGTAAGTAAAGATAGCAACTGAGGGATCGGCTGGATGTTTGTTACACCTTCCTCCCAACTGAGCTTGGGTAAAGTCGTGGTAAAGTCGTACTGTAGTTTCCACGGTTTCTTGCATCGGGAATTTCATATATGACCAGAACTTAATTTTTGTGCTGCTAGCTGGCCCATTTCTCACAAGGTAGCGAATACAGCATGTGAACGTGAACAAGTAATTGCTGCCAGAACAGTCGGGTTGGGATTTGGAAAGCTACGGTGTGGATAGGAAGCAAGTTGATTTTCCTCAACCGGAAGAAGACGAGGTTCACGATGTGTAGATGCCATCAAGAGTTGATCGTTGGTGCAGCGTCTAAACTTCGGTGCAGACCTGAAATTGTTTGGTGCGGATCTGAGGCGGGCACAACATGCAGTGATTACCTTCTGAAATAGTCGCTCATGATCCGAATATTTTTGTAAAGGCAGGGATCATGATCCGTATATTTTTGTAAACCTATGGATCATGATCTGAATATTTTTGTAAACGTATGGATCATGATCCAAATATTTATAGATAGGCCTCTACATGGACACCTCCTATTATATCAGTCTGTTACGCTCAATCCTGTCTCTTTCATGTCACGATATGTCCCGGAGATGGCAGAGGTGGACAATATATACTGATCATGGTGACTAAGTATCATATCCACAGGGAAACGTTTGAAATTAACTACGTTCGAACTTAACTATAAGAGGTGAGTAAGTAAAGATAGAAACTAAGGGATCGGCTAGATGTTTATTGCACCTTCCTCCCAACTGGCTACTTGAGTAAAGTCGTAGTAAAGTCGTACTATAGTTTCTACGGTTTCTTGCATCGGGCATCATATATGTGAACAGAACTTAAGTTTTGTGCTGCTACCTGGTCCGTTTCTCACAAGGTAGCGAATACAGCATGTGAACGTGAACAAGTAGTTGCTGCCAGATCAGTCGGGTTGGGATTTGGGAAGCTACGGCGTGAATACGAAGCAAGAGAGACACGTTGACCTAAAGATCCGATAATTGATAGTTGATAGTATTGGATTTAGTTACACAGACGCATGAATAGTTGATTTTCCTCAACTGGAAGAAGAGGAGGTTCACGATGTGTGACGCCATCAAGAGTTGATCGTCGGTGCTGCATCTAAACTTCAGTGAAGACCTAAAATTGTTTGGTGCGGATCTGAGGCGAGCACAGCATGCAGTGAATACCTTCCGAAATTATCACTCATGATGTGAATATTTTTGTATACACATGGATCATGATCCGAATATTTTTGTAAACGCATGGATCATGATCCGAATATTTTTGTAAACCTATGGATCATGATCTGAACGTTATTTTTAAATATATGGATCATGATCCAAATATTTGTAGATAGGCCTCTACATGGACGCCTCCTATTGTTTCAGTCCCTGATACCCAATACTGTCTCTTTCATGTCACTATATGTCTCGGAGATGGCAGAGGTGGATGATATATACTGATCATGCTGACTGAATATCATATCCACAGGGAAACGTGTGAGATTAACTACATTCTAATTTAACTAGAAGAGGTGAGTAAGTAAAGATAGAAACTGTGGGATCAGCTAGATGTTTGTTACACCTTCATCCCAACTGGCTGCTTGAGTAAAGTCGTAGTAAAGCTGTACCTTAGTTTCTTCGGTTTCTTCCATCAGGAACTTCATATTTGACCAGAACTTAAGTTTTGTGCTGCTAGCTGGCCCGTTTCTCACAAGGTAGTGAATTCAACGTGTGAAAGTGAACAAATAGTTGCTGCCAGATCAGTCAGGTTGGGATTTCGGAAGCTATGACGTGGATAGGAAGCAAGAGAGACAAGTTGACCTAAAGGCCAAATAATTGATAGTTGATAGGAATGGATTTAGTTTAATACAGACGCTTCAATAGTTGATCTTCCTGAACTGGAAGATGAGGAGGTTCACGATGTGTAGACGCCATCAAGAGTTGACCATCAGTGCCGCGCCTAAACTTCAGTGAAGACCCGGAAACGCATGGATCATGATCCGAATATTTTCGTAAGCCTGTGGATCATGATCTGAATATTTTTGTAAAGGGATTTTAGTGTTTCTACCCCTATTCCAAAGTCCAATGGTGATTTTGCCCCTTCTTTTTTAACTTTGTGATTTTACCCTCGTTTTTTCTCAATGAAGCTCCTGTTTACCCCTGGAATGTAACACCATCTGAGATAGATTGATTAAATGGAGAAAAAATAAAGAAAAAAGAAAAAACACCTACATAAAAAGAAGGATACCCTTCTGTCCCTCTCCTACTGTTGAGATGCGATATTTCACACATCTGTGTGATATTAAATTGTGTTTATGTGGACTGTTAACTAAAATGTTGCTGATTTTTTTAAAAATAATCTGGGCAAAAAAATTGAGAGCATGCTGTCTGAAAATAGGGGTAAGATACAACATAATAAAACAAGGGTAAAAACGAAAGGGGAAAGTCGTCATTTTGTCCAAAAGTTAACACCGTTAGAGGGACTTAACAAAACAGGGGTAAAGTTTTCTTTCATTTAAGAATTACAGGGGTAAAATCACAAAGTTAGAAAAACGAGGGCAAAATCACAAACGGGCTTCAAAACAGGGGTATAAATGCTCAGGCCCCCTTTTGTAAGCATATGGATCATGATCCAAATATTTATAGATATGCCTCTACATGGACACCTCCTATTATTTTAGTCCCTCATGCCCAATCCTGTCTCTTTCATGTCGCTATGTGTCCCGGAGATGGAAGAGGCCGACGATATATACTGATCATGGTGACTAAATATCATATCCATAGGGAAATGTGTGAGATTAACTACGTTCTAACTTAACTATAAGAGGTGAGTAAGTAAAGATAGAAACTAAGGGATCGGCTAGATGTTTGTTACACCTTCCTCCCAACTGGCTACTTGAGTAAAGTCGTATTGTAGTTTCTACGGTTTCTTGCATCGGGAACTTCATATATGTGACCAGAACTTAAGTTTTGTGCTACTAGCTGGCCCATTTCTCACAAGGTAGTGAATATAGCATCTGAACATGAGCAAGTATTTGCTGCCAGATCAGTCGGGTTGGGATTTGGGAAGCTACGACGTGGATAGAAAGCAAGAGAGACAACTTGACCTAAAGGCCCTATAATTGATAGTTGATAGGAATGGATTTAGTTTAATACAGACGCTTCAATTGTTGATTTTCCTCAACTCGAAGATGAGGAGGTTCACGATGTGTAGACGACATCAAGAGTTGATCATCGATGTAGTGTCTAAACTACAGTGAAGACTTGAAATTGTTTGGTGCGGGTCAGAGGCAGGCACATCATGTAGTGAATACCTTCCGAAATAGTCAGTCATGATCCAAATATTCTTGCATACCCCTTCTAGTAATATTCATCTAAGTAGAATTCTTCATGTTCCTTTGGCCACCAAAAATCTTTTATCCTTTCATCAACTTGCTTGTCATAACAATGCTTTCCTAGAATTTCATCCCATCATTTTTCCATCAAGGTACAGGAATGAGGAAAATCCTTCTCAGCGGCAGATGTGAAGGAGGCCTCTACCATTGAAGTCATCGTGCAAGTTGAGTCCAATTAAACAAGCTCTTGGTGTCACTGTCAACCCGTCAGTGTCCCTTTGGCATCATAGGTCAGGTCACGCTTCAACTAGTAGTTAAGCAAGTGCTCAGTTGCCATAGGCTTCCTTTCTCTAGTGATTCCAATAATTCAACAGTGTGTAATGCGTTTCAACAAGGAAAGAGTCATCAATTACCATAAACTACAGATCGACTAGTGCTTCTACAGGTCCTTGCAATCTTGTGTACTCAGATGTATGGGGTCTGGCCCCTTCCTCTATTGGCAACAAAGCTTATTACATGAGTTTTGTTGATGATTACTCCAAGTTCACTTGGATTTATTTTTTGTGCCATGAATCAGAAGTGTTTTAATGTTTCCATGACTTCCATCACCTCGTTGAATGATAGTTTGATTGTAAGATATTAGCTATGCAGTCGGATTGGGGTGGCGAGTATTATCAATCCTTGAATTTCTTTTTTAGGCGTGTAGGCATATCTCATCTTCTTTCATGCTCACATGCCCATCATCAAAACACTTCTGCTGAACGCAAACATCGTCATATAGTAGAGGTGGGGCTCTCTTGCTTGCTCATGCTTCCATGCATGCAACTAAAATTTTGGGACCAAGCCATCGCTACTATAGTCTTTCTCATCAATAGGCTCCCTTCCGAAGTTATTAACACAGAAACACCATATGAACACCTGCTTAAGAGTCCACCCGACTACTCCTTTCTTAGGTGTTTTTGGGTGTGCATGTTGGCCAAACCTAAGACCATATAACACTAGAAACCTCTAGTTCTGATCAAAGCAGTGTGTTTTTCTCAGCTATAGGATATTCGTAAGGGGTTCAAAGGCCTTGAGCCATCAGTAGGGCGTGTCTATATTTCTTGAGACGTCGTATTTGATGAACGCGTCTTGCCCTTCGCACGACTTCATTCCAATGCGGGGGCAAGACTCCGAGCCGAGCTCTCTATTTTAGCCGACATCTTCTTGAAACCTAAGTCCAATTTTGGGGATGCAATTTTATTTGATCAATGTGATTCTAGTATTCCGTCTACTACCCTGCATCGAGTTCTAGCGTTCTTGTGGATGAAATAGGAATTTTTTGACATTCACCTGGTGCAAATCCACGCTTAGATGAGCATAATTACACATACTCTGGCTGGTGACAGCCTCGGCAATGGACATGAGGTTGATTCATCTTCTGGCGCCATGGCAGCTCTTGGGTCTTCTTCGGGATTGTTGCCAGATACGGTGACTCTCGGTGCCGAGCCGCTGCCTCCACCGAATCTTCTACGGCCGCGTCTACGAGCACACCGTTGACTGCATCTCATTCCTAGCCACAGACGGATCCGGGCGCAGGGGGAGCGTGTGTCCCTCGGTTCGTCTGTTGCTGCTACCTCTAGATCTCTTGAGGCTGGTGCTCCAGTGCCCTCACCTGTGGTGTCTACGCCACCAGAATGCCCTACCACTCGCCTTCAGCACAGCATCAGTAAGCCAAAAGTTTTTACCGATGGTACTGTGCGTTGGGGTTTTCGGCTGTCAATGAAATAGATGAACCTTTTCCACGATTGCTGAGGCACTGCATGATCACTGGGTTGCTGCAATGAATAGTGAACACCAAGCTCTCTTGAAGAACAAGACATCGCATCTAGTTCCTCCTCCTAAGGGCAAAACAAAATGGATTGTAAGTGGGTTCACAAGGTTAAGAAGAAGGCAGATGGGATAGTGGGAAGATATAAAGATTGGCTTATTGCGAAAGGGATCAAGCAACGACATGGGATTGATTGTGAAGATAACTTTAGTCCTGTTGTCAAAGCTGCCACTATAAGACTTATACTCTCAATTGCTATCTCAAGTGGGCGGTCTTTGAGGCAGTTGGATGTACAAAATGCATTCCTTCACGGTGTTGTAAAAATCGCACCGCCGCCCTCTCTCCCGCTTGACCCGCGCGCTTGCGCCGTCGTTGCTCGCCCACCTCATGGAGGTCACACCACCATTGCCCGCTCCAGCCACTCGCCGGCCTGAAACGAGGTCACGCTGCCGCCCGCTCCACCCGTGCGTTCGCGCCGCTGGTCGCTAGCTCGCGTCACGCAAGGTCGAGCGCCGCTGCCCGCTCCACCCGTGCGCTCGCGTCACCGGCTGCTCACTGGGCTCACATGAGATCGCGCTGCCATCCGCGAGGTCGAGCTGCCACTCGCCATCGTCCTCGTCGCTGGGGACTGTGCAGAGGAGGTGCCAGGCATGGCGGCTGAATGGGTGAACCACAGGAAAGGGCCGGGTTGGGGCTGGTTTCCTAGTTCGATTTCCGGGTGGGGGTTGGGTTGGGACCTGGTGACGTCAACTAACGGGTTGGGGCAGGTGCGGGGTGGGTATTGGTCCATTAGGGCACGTACAACCGGCGTTTTGGAGCCATCTCTATCTCGTAAAATTTGCAAAAACATTATTGGTAAGAAGCAGAATGGGTGGTGCCATCGTCTCGTGAGACGTCGGCTTCGGCCGTAGTCTTGTGCGACGTATGCAGCCATCAGAGAGAGTACGTGAGTTCCGCTTAGCCATTTAATGAATTAAAATACGGCCAATGAAACAATCCATTGTATGCGCTGTCTATTTAGCTATCATATGCGGTGTGACATCATCATGCAAACAACTTGCCAGTCTATTTAGCTAATATATGCGGTTGTACATGCCCTTAGCAGGCGTACCAATGATTCATATTCACATGGCTGACCAGATTGCCATCAGTCTCACACTCATCTCAATGATTAACAAATGATAGCAATACCCCTATTTAACCGTACCATACCCATCTGAAGTCAAATCCACTCGATCATCGCACCACCTCACAATTACAATCTCTTATACGACTCTTCTCGTCAAAGCAATGGTTCTTCAAGCGTCGTTTGCCGCCGCTGCAGCGTCAGTGCCATGGATCTTCCTGCTCGTCTGTGGTCTCACGGCGGGCCTGGTGCTCCTGTGGCAGACTGGGCGGCTGCTGCACCAGCTGTGGTGGCAGCCTCGGCGTCTGGAGTGGGCGCTGCGTGCACAGGGCATCCGTGGCACGTCGTACCGTTTCCCCGTCGGTGACCTGAAGGAATACGACCGACTGGCCGAGGAGGCCTGGTCTAAGCCCCTGCCGCTGCGCAGCCATGACATCGTCCAACGAGTCGCGCCGTTTCAGTATCAGCTTGTCCGTGAGCACGGGAAGACGATCATGTCTTGGTTTGGCCCCAGCCCCAGGGTGACCATCCTCGATCCTGCTCTTGCCAGGGACGTGCTGTCCAACAAGTTGGGTCACTTGGAGAAGGCCAAGTTCCCGGCACTGTTCAAGATAATCGGTGACGGCGTGGGGACGCACGAGGGTGAGAAATGGGTCAAACACAGGAGGATCCTCAATCCTGCTTTCCAACTTGAGAAGCTAAAGGTATGTGCCCACAAAATTTCTGATATATACGATGCTAATTTCGTTTTTTTTTTTTTTTTGCGAGGAAGCTTATTTCGTTATATAATTGATCCTTGCAATGAATTTGTTACTGCACAATGTCAATGTGCAGCGCATGGTGCCAGCGTTTTCTGCGTGCTGCCAAGAGCTGGTAAGCAGATGGGCGGAATCCCCTGGCTCTGACAGCGGTCAGTGCGAGCTAGATGTTTGGCCGGAGCTGCAGAACCTCACTGGAGACGTCATTTCTCGCACCGCATTCAGCAGCAGCTACCATGAAGGAAGAAGGATTTTCCAGCTACAAGCCGAGCAACATTTGCTTGTCATGACGAACATTTGGAAGATTATGATTCCCGGTTACATGTGAGTTAATACTATACTAAAATAAAATGTTTAAGGGCCGAGCTTTCCTTGCTGTTTAGCACTACTGATGATTAAACAGTTCATTTGGAACATTTTTTTCAATTATAGTTACTACTCCTGACTCTAGTATACTAAAATAAAATGTTTACGGGCCGGGCTTGCCTTTGTCAGGTCCTTGCCTACCGCAAACAACAGAAAGATACACAGAAACAGCAAAGAGGTCGAATCAATTCTGCGAGATATAATTGGGAAAAGAATTCAAGCAATGAAACAAGGTGAGCGCACCAGAGATGATTTGCTGGGTCTATTGCTAGAGACAAACATGAGAGACACAGACGGCATGGGTATGACGATCGAAGATATTATCGAGGAGTGCAAGTTTTTCTACTTCGCCGGAATGGAGTCCACATCAGTGCTGCTCACATGGACAATGGTTGTACTAAGCATGCACCCAGAGTGGCAGGACCGTGCGAGGGAGGAGGTGACAGGTTTGTTTGGCAAAAACATGCCCGAGTTCGAGGCTCTAAGCCGCCTTAAAATCGTGAGTACTCCATCAATTCATTCAGATTTACTTGCTCGCTTTCCTGCTGGTAGTTACCGTGCAAAAGGATGAAATGGCAACGTATGTATATGGTGCAGGTGACCATGGTCCTTTACGAGGTTCTCCGGTTGTACCCACCGGCCTTTACTATAGCTCGGAAAGCATACAAGGAGATAGAGATCGGCGGCGTCACCTACCCTGCGGGCGTGATGTTGGAGCTGCCCGTGCTCTTCATCCACCATGACCCAGATATCTGGGGAAGCGACGTGCACGAGTTCCGGCCTGAAAGATTCGCTGAGGGGATCTCCAAGGCCTGCAAGGACTCGGGCGCATTCCTCCCATTCAGCTGGGGAGCGCGCACCTGCCTTGGACAGAACTTCGCGTTGCTAGAGGCCAAGATCGCGATGTGCATGATCCTTCAACGATTTGAGTTTCAGCTTGCGCCATCCTACACCCATGCGCCACATACCCTGATAACAATGCAGCCTATGCATGGTGCGCAGCTTAAGCTTAGAGCAATATGAGCCTGGCATGATGTTCGTCATAATGGTCGTGTTGTTGTATATGTAGCATTAGAAATCAAATGGGAATTTCCGTGTTAATTTTGGATAGGGACTTTGTGCTTTTTGTTGATATATTATGGCCAAAACCAATCAATAAACTCTATGATTTATATTAAATAATAGTCATTGGTTTAATACCATGATGGGCCACATGCACACACGCGCCACCAGTGGTTGGCCTGGCCGTGGCCAATGCAAGGCGAGAAGTCAGGCATGCAACGAGAAGGCAAAGCAAGTAGTCAATTAGTGAACCGGCTTCCATTTTGCCAATTAGTATTTTTTTAGCATCACAGAGCTTTCATTAATTCACGGCAGGATTACAATCTGCAGCGGCTAGCCCCAACAACCAATCGGAGACGTAGTCGAGCCAAAACAGGGAGCGTTCCATAGCTGACACCATAGTGGCACAAATGTTAGCTACCAAATTAGCTTCCCTACATACCCAAACAATTCTAAAATACGAAAAACTCCTACCTAACGCTGGATATCGAAACACAAACCCCCAACGGACGATCTCACACTGGTTTGATCCTCGAGCAAGGTTTGTAAACCGCGGTAATCAAACTCCAGAACCACCCGGTCATAGCTATTCTCCACAGCTAGCTCCAAACCCTCCTTTGCCGCCATGGCTTCCGCAGTCAGAGTGTCAGGGACATCGTCAAGCCAGTGTGCAGCTGCCGCCTGCACCCTCCCCATGTGATCACGGATCACAACTCCAGCTTGGCCGGTACAACTGTTGGCGGAGAAGGTCGCATCGGTGTTCACCTTGATCCAACCCTCTTCTGGGAACTGCCATTTCTTCTGTCTGCTCGGTTTCATCGGTTGCGGAGGCACCTTCACCGTGGATAACTCCTCCAGCAGGGATGAAATACACCGAGCTGTCGCACCCGGTTCCCAAACCTTCATCCATGACGTCGAGCATTCCGTCCAGACCACAACGCCCAAGCACCACATATGATCATAGCAGCCGTAGCTTCAGAGCAAAAGCATCTATCCAGAACATCAGTCACCCAAGAACATGGTGGAGTTAAGGAATTCTCACCCCGTCAGCTTCTTCACCTCATCCCAAAATCTTTTTGTCATCAGGGAAGAGATGCTCACAAGGTACATAGTTTCATCCGGGTGACCACACACTTCACAAAAACTTTCCCTGGAGACATGTCGCCTCTTAAGTTTAGCTTTTGATGGCAGAGAATTATGCAACACTCGCCACCAAAACTCGAACTTTGGGAGGGGTATTGAGCTTCCAGACTGCACTCCAGGCATGGTCATCGCCCGATGCCGAAGTTTCACCCATGGTAGCCATGGCCGCCTCCATCTGCTCCTCCTTGAGTAACTTGTACGCCGATCGAACTGAGTAACACCCATTCCTCTCAAACGCCCAGGCTAGCACATCATGCTCCAGCCCAGAGCTCAGCTTAATTTTCAGCACCTCCACTGCATCAAGTGCCAAGAAAGAATGACGCACTTGTGCCTCAGGCGTCCCTGACATTACACGGTCCAGGTCGCGAGTACTGCCAAAATCAGCCAAGAACAGATTATCACCCTTCTCCGCGATCGCCCAAATCATCAGGCTGACTGGGTTTCCCCATGCTGGCTTCATGGCCGAGCGTACCGCCTGGATGTGAACCGGTGTCGGCGAAAGTATCTTCCCAACCAGCGCCAAAACCACCGGCGCTAGGTTCTCTTCCTCCTCATCATCAATGAAGCCCACGACAACCCCTTCCGCCTCCATAAGGTTAAGCTTCTGGAGCAAATCCTCCATGCTAGGGTTTAGGCCGCCCTTCTTTCCTCCTCCACTCGATCCTGCCATCGCCATCACAGCAGAATCAGCGCACACCAACAGATGCGCTGTGCGATCCTGTACGGCCACCAAAACCAAGAACCTAACCTAGGGGTAGATCCTAAGTGGCAAAGCCCTAAAGGCAACCTGTGGCTGGCGGCGCCAAGAACGGCTAACCGACAGTATGCGAGGGCTGGCACCACACTGCAATGGTGGTGATGGGGTGTGGGCACCATGGCCGAGCGGCCGGGGGCGTAGCAGATCGAGATCACCGGAGGCAGCAATCTAGATCAAGGTCGGGGGCGAGATCGCCAGAGAACAGGCTCCGTCAATTATGGCATGTGACCAGAACATAAGTTTTGTGCTGCTAACTGGCCCGTTTCTCACAAGGTAGCGAATACCGCATGTGAACGTGAACAAGTAGCTGCTGCCAGATCAGTCGGGTTGGGATTTGGGAAGCTACGGCGTGGACAGGAAGCAAGAGAGACACGTTGACCTAAAGACCCAATAATTGAGGGTTGATAATGGATTTAGTTTATTATACAGACGTCATAAAGAGTTGATTTTCCACAATTAGAACATGATGGGTAGGTTCACGATCTGCAGACGTCGTCAAGAGTTGATCGTCGGTGCGTCATGTAAACTTCAGTGACGATTTGAAATTGTTTTGGTGCGGATCTGAGGCGGGCACGTCTCATGCCTGAATACCGTACAAAATAGTCAGGTCATGATCCGAATATTTTTGTAAACGCATGGATCATGATCAGAATATTTTTTGTGAGCATAAATGATCATGATCTGAATATTTTTGTAAACATATGGACCATGATCCAAATATTTATAGATACCCTCTACATGGACACCTCCTATCATGTATTTCTTTCATGTTGCTATGCCCCTGGAGATGGCAGAGGTGAACGATACTGATTATGATAAGATTATTTTTGTAAGCATATGGATCGTGATCCGAATACTCTTTTATAACCATCTTTATCAATGTGATTTACTACTTAGGTGTGGATCTTCCGTGCAGCGTCTAAACTTCAGTGAAGACCTGAAATTGTTTGGTGCGGATCAGATCAGAGGCAGGCACAGCATGTAGTGAATACCATCCGAAGCAGTCGGACATGGGCCGTGTTTGGATCCCATGGGTTAGAGCTAGTTCGGGCTAATTTGCACCAAACTAGTTCAAAAGTACACAAACAAGAGGGTTAGAACTAGTTTTTTTGCATCTAGCCCACCCCAAAAAACTATCCCACCAAAGGGGTGATTATTTGAGCAAGTTTGCCGGGGGTCCACAGGAAATCGTTTTTTCTCCGTTCTCTGGCCATAGGATCACGCACGCGATGGAGGAAGGAGCGCCGCCGGAGGTTCCAGGCGCCGAACCTCGCCGGAGGATAGAGCCCTGCCGCGCCGGTGAGTCCCTGCCTCCCTCCCTCCGTCTCCGCCTCTCTCCCTCCCTATGTCCTTGCTTTCTCCTGTGGCTGCGGCGGGCGGGCGCCGTTCTGCCGGTGTGCACGGCGGGCGGGCTCCGGTGCGCTGTGTGCACGGTTGGGCGCCGGTGTATGGGCGGGCGAGCGCGGGTGCTGGTGTCATGGTGCCGGCCGGATTCAGGTCGTGCGCCACACAGCAGCATAGCCGGTCCCATCGAAGTCCCCCAGACGCGCGGCGCGGACCCGATCTAGGAGGCGCTCCTGGTCTTGGTTTGTGGCTACTAACAAATTTGTTTTTGGTGTTGTGTGCAGGAGCTGGGGCGGCCATGGATGGAGAAGGCTTCGATGACAACTCGTGGGCCTCGCAGCCGGTTGACCGTGGCGGTCTCTCAACTTGGGAACACCGGATGTGAGCTGGAGGAGGCCACTCAAATGCTTGCCACACTAAATCCATATGGGAAGATGGTTTAAATGATCCAAATGATTGGAAAAGCACATTTATTGCTAATCTAACCCTTGCATCAAAACACCTCAAGGGCTAGAGTTAACTCTAGCTCTAACCGAGCTAGAGGGATCCAGACAGGGCCATGATCCAAAGATTTTTGTAAACGCATGGATTATGATCCGAATATATTTTTGTAAACATATGGATCATGATCTAAATATTTTTGCAAACATATGGATCATGATCCAAATATTTATAGATAGTCTCTACATGGATGCCTCCTATTATTTCAGTCCCTGGTGCCCAATCATGATCCAAATATTTAAAGATATATAGCTTCTACATGAACACCTCCTATTATGGTCCGGAGGTGGCAGAGGTGGACCATACTGATCATGATAAGATTATTTTTGTAAGCATATGGATCGTGATCCTAATATTTTTGTAAACTACCCTCTATCAATGTGATTTACTACTTCATTTAGATACAGAAATCAATGTGTAGTACGATACTGAAATGTAAACAACTGGCTACCGGACAATACGTTGACATGCAGGCCATATGGTTACTTGAATAATTGCGCTTTGGCATCTGCATGTTCGACGTCGCCATTCTTCCACGGCATGTGCATGTTCAACGTCGCCATTTTTCCACGGCATGTTCGATAAAACCACCCTGGCCTCCACCGAAAATCTCAACTTCTCCTCGAGATCCATCTTCCGCGCCAGCGCTGGCACCCTCTCGCCTTGTGTGCTTACTTTCTTGCTTAGCTTGTGGATACACAGGGTCGTCCAGCTCGTTTAGTTTCTCCAGCTTTTTGGTGAGTAAGCATAATGTATTTCTACTACTGTAGCAATAGCAGCATCGGCTACTATTGCTTGCATCCGCTAATGGTGGTTGTTATTGTTTCTTCCTCTACGCAGACGCATCAAACTCTGGAAAGATCTCTTGGCTAGTCGTTGGTGTTAGAACCGATTGTTTGCCAGAAATTACTTGGGCAATAAAATTTCTTCGGCTCGTTTCTCTCCAAGGCAGTGAGTAACTCTTTGACATTAGTTACCTTGTTTTCTCCTCCGTAAACAGCAGCACCTGCAGTTAGGTTTTTTTTTTTTTTTTCAGAATATAGCTGTAGAAAGGTATATATCGGGGAATCATCACATGCCTTTCGTATGTATAGCCCGGCTCATGTATACGGCAGTACAACCTGTGCTACAACAATGGGGTTAATTAGGCTATACAAGTATCAGCGGTGCATGTATACGGTCTCCTCTAGGTAGCCGTGGAGGCAGACATTGTTCACATCGAGCTGGTATTTAGGCTATAGTCACGCGAGATGGATAGATGGTGATGCTGAGGGGGGTGTGGATCATAGCTAGTTTGATAGTTGGGCTGAAGGTCTGGTTGTAGTCAATACCAGGCCGCTCGGAGAAGCTCCCGACTACCTAGCGAACCTTGTGCAGAAGAATTTGTGCTTGTACAGCCATTTGCCCGTGACAACGTCAACTAAGGGCAGTTGAGGCACGAGTGTAGCATGAGGTGGCAATAGGACCCAGGTTGCCTATCGGAGAGCGCATCGTTAGCTCCGAGGGAAGGCAACACCAGGTGGTAGCGTGACTGCCGATAGGGTTTTTCCAGCAGCGCCACGTGGGCAGCATAGCAGCCACGATCAGCCGTGGCCAACCAGGGTCATAGCAGTAGGGAGCTAGCTGTACTACACTACTACTACAGACAACATAATGGAGGCAGACGTTTTAGGTTAACTGAGACGGGCAAAGCGGCCCCCTCCACCGGGTCTACGTTTTCACCTACGAATGTAGGCGCTTTGCCCACTTCGGTCATCCATCAATTGATTTAAAAAACACAAGCATGCCCGCCACCATTACCGCTGCCAACTAGATCTACATGCAGCTAATCATTGTAATCGGATCCACCACATTGGGACGCGACCGCACTAGATCCGACACCGGGAGGGGGGCGTGAGCACCGTCGCCCCTAGATCTGCTGCCACAGCCCTAGATCTGGCACAGCCGCCGCACAACACCATAGCAGGGAGAAAAGAATCTCCCGTCATGAGGGTTCCATGAGTGCCGTCGTGGGAGAGGGGCCTACGTGCCACTAGGAGATCGGCCTACGCTCGCCATCCCCACGTGCTCCGTGCGAAGACAGCCAGTGCTCGTTACCCCCATGCGCACACCCTAAGGGTGGCCTAGTCGTCATGCAGCCGTTGGAGTCTCTATAGGCATGGTGGCATTGGTGAATGCAACAAGTGCTTGTTGCCACCGCTGATAGATGACAATGAAACATTTCCCATCCTTCAGTTTACCCTATTTAGGAGGGATGATTGCCATTGTTAGCATCGCCAGTATGACTGCCTGAGCAAAACTCAATCAAGCCCATCATCGCCATTGTTGCTGCATGTCACCGCAATTGTCATCAAATTCTATCGAGGACGCGATTGCCTTATATATAATTCCAGGAGGGTCCGCAACTGCTGCTGCCTCTAGATCCGCCTCTGCTACCGCACTCCACCAAAGCAGGGAGAAGATGATTTGTCATCGGGAGGGGCATGTGAAGGCCGTTGTGGGACAGAGGGGTCGCACGCCAATGGGAATGATCCAATACTTACCACCTCCACGCGGTCTCCGGGGAGAGAGTCAGTGCTCGCTGCCCCTATGCGCACTACCCAAAGTCGACCCTACCGTGGTGGAGCCACCTCTATGGGAGAGAGTATGATCTGGGACCCTGCAATGGTGGAGGAAGAGAGAGAGAGGGAGGAAAGGAGGGACGTAGGATGCCTAGGGTGAGAGAGAGGGAGACATTGGGGAAGAGCTGACTGCGGTGCAGGAGTCCCAAACCCTAACTCTGTCTTATATAATGTCACCCTATTCTTGAGCCAATATGGGCTTCTAATAGGCTCAACTGTGTTAAACGTCTCCTCGTTAATCCATGAGAGCACGAATATACTGTTATAGCATTTCACTCGAAAGTATTTAAGTATCGTAATTTGTATTTTCCCAAGGGAAGGCGGTGGTGTAGAAGTCTTTATTAGGTACATGAACAAGATAACGTGTTGTATAATATACCTAAGTTCATAGCAGGGGTAAGCCATGATAAAAGTATGAATAGTGTTACACACACATAAGCTAGTCTTATGAATGAATTGAAGGATGTAAAAAATAAAATCTAAAAAGGAGTAGGCATGCCAGAAGCCTAGTGTTGCTATGCAAAGATTGGTAGATGAACAAACAAATACATGATTAGGACTATGAACAAACAAATACATGATCAGGACTTAGTTCTAAGAAACCAAGCACTTGGAGAGACCAAACTAGCACTATTGTCTCAACAAGTGCGTAAGGCAATTAGACTCCTACACCTTGCGAACACGGGGATTACAAGGGACGTGTAGCTAGGACTGTCACCATCTTTCGCCCACCATCTCTTACGTGGACTAGAGTCATATTTGAAGGTTACCAAAAGCTTAGACACCAAATCTATGCTATCGATTAATACTCCAGAATTAGCCAGGAACTTCTGTCTTCATCAGGACTCCTCTACTTTAGCCACTGCTACAATAAGCGTAACAGAGAATGGCAACTGTCTACCTGGGCTAAAAGTTCTCCTCCGAGCACCACTGCCATTGGGAGAGGCTTCCCCGAGCACCACCACTATTGGATTCGGATCCACACACATCGTCGCAACGTCGGAGGCCTCCTAGATCCATAACTCTAACAGGACTGGGCTCCTCGCGTGGCAATGCCACCAGTTCTGCCTGAATCATGTCACCCTAGGGATGAGAGAGACCACAAGGTGCGAGAGGCCCACCACCAACGAGCTCAACATCCTAGGAGAGAGCATGCCACCGCAGGAGGGTTCCATGTAGCTATTCGAGAGAGCTCACCCAACGACACTCTAGACCCATGCTAGAGGGGAGCCTTGACGGTGCGCTCGTCTGGTGCTAGAGGTGGAGGGGTCGTTGTTTGAGGGGAGGGAGAGGAAGGATCACCATAGGGAGAGGGAGCGGGCCACTCGGAGGCTAAGTAGAGAGGGAGTGGAAGAGGGAGATGAAATGAGTGAAAAAACCTAAGTTTCTATATTTATACTCAAAATGGCTACTAGGCCTCGGCAGGGTCTGTTGGGCCTCGGCTATTTTTCTGAGGTGGCCCTCGCCTCCAAAAATAGGTGTATTTTTTGCCTCCATTAATAGATTTAATTGATTTTGTGAGGCGGTTGATCATGATAGACTTGGTTAATAAAAATGACCATCTCGGTTAATACAAGGCATTAACCGAGGTGGTTGGATTTTGGAAACATTGTAATTAATAAAAGGCACCACCATGCAAAAGATTTTCCGTAGTATTGAGCACTTGTTACAAGGATGACAAACTTCTACCATGACTTCAATTGGCTACACTAAACATGTATATTGCATAAATGGTTGAGCACAGGGACTCATAAGCTACCTAATAGAAAATGAACGAAGCTCCAAATCAGAAGATTGTGGTGTTGGCATTTGGTGACCGGCAACTCGTAATGTTGCTACCCGGGAAGATTGTTCGGGCTTCGATGAACTCAGGGACTTGGCGTTTAATGCAGGAGATAATCAATTTATACTAGTTCGGGCCCTCGTAATTGAGTAATAGACTTACATGCAATTGGTGTTATAGCCTTTGCGTTAGATTGCTTGTTAAATTTGTGTGTACAAGGGGTGCCCTTAGCCTCTCTTTATATAGGGTGAGTAGGCTAAGATGCAATTAAAATCCTAGTCAGATACAAGTAGAGAGTTCAAGTTTGATTATAGAAGCTATCTTTCCTAAAATTCGACTAGGTCAGTCCTCATTGCTTGAAGTCCTTGCCGTCTCGCACCACGTCCTTCATGTAGTAGTGAATTGTTATTACTAGCAATGACCTATACACCTCTCTTTTGTCACCACCCTACGCTTGCAGTCCCATCACTTCAACCACTATGTGGCATCACTGCCTCGGTCATCCAGGTCCTTCTGTCCTTATCATGCTTTAGAACATGCCAATCTCACCTATAATAAATTATGTGGTCTCTTTGTCATCCTTCTTAGCTTAATAAGCATACATAGCTACTTGTCTAGTTCCTAACATATGGGTATGTTAATCTTTGGGCTAACTTTTCCCGAATGAGAGAACATCAAAGCAATCCCTTTAGGACTGCTCAAGGGCTTGAGAGCTACACCCATCAGGTGTGCTCGTGTGCACCCTCCGACCGAGGGAGAAAACCGAGCCCAAGCAAACCCGTGCCTTTGCTCAGTGCTCAAGGGCTCACCCAAGCCCTAGACACCCAACCAATGAGCACCCGGACCTGACTATTGGCTCTGCTCTGACCTTCAGCTTTGACTAAGGCTTGAGCAACAGAAGGTGACACCAGAGCCACCAAGGCTTGAGGACTCCTAGGTGTAGGGCCTTGGGTGCGGCCTTGTCGCCCGCTCCCCTGACAAGGTCATGCACGGAGCATGTGACACAAGAGGACAAACTCCTCCACCGCCCCATCAATAGGTGCAGGCGCTCCTGGGCCCACAAGATAGCCCCTTGGCCTGGCCTCCCTCACCATCGAGAAGAATATAGAAGATGCATCTTGGGAAGACTGGTCCATATTGGTAGATCCTAAAAAGTAGGTGTTAGGATAGAGTAGTCGAACGATGCCCAGAGCTTCTTCGACGGCAAGACTTCTCCCGGTCCACAAGACATCACGGCAAGGCCTCGATGGATTCTGGCACATGTAGAACATAGAATCAAATTCCCCTGCAATCAACTTGTACCTGACCTACCCAGAATATAATGGGAGGCCAAAACTCAAAGAGTATAGTGGCCATACTGGATGAACTGTAGCTAGAATAGAGCAGTCCACTCAGCCTCGATCTGTCAAGGATCGCGGCCCGCTCTCGCCTGGCATCAAGGCAAGAGCACCACCACACCCATCATCTTCCTCCTCTCCGATGAAGAAAGACCCTTCAACGGTGAGGCAACCTGTTCTAGCAATGAGCTAACCGCCTACTACATCTCTTCCAACACTCATTTGTAACACCTAATTTTGGATGCTCTTTTGCATAAGGATAGTTGCTGGACATATGGCATCATCACCCCAGAACAGGATAAACCACCATAACCACTCTATGATCTGCATGTTCTTTACTCCACCCGAGCGACCGGAGGCATCGCACTCCTGATGCCGATTTGAAAAATGCTTGCCGTAGTTTTGACTATGCATTACTACCCTTTACAACTTAATTTTGTTACCATTGTTTCTTCAATTTAATACAATGTGATGTATGGACCTATCCCATACTTTCTGCTATAAATAATATCTTGTGTTACTTGAAGATTGCTCCCATTTTTTGTTGTGATTTTTGTTACACAACAAATCTAATGTGCACTACCATCTTGTTGATTTCGTTGCCATTGCTAACACCTAGATGAGCGTCATGATGAAATTTCTTGAGTTCGACAATGGCACCGAGTTCTTTAACAATGACACAACTTCCTTCCTATCTGGGCGTGACGTTGCTCCACTTCTTTTTGGGACCATATAAGATCAACAACACCATTCATGTCATGTTGATGTTGCGTCCATTCTTTTGCCTTGTCAAGCAAAAGCCCTAGCTGCCACCACATATGTGCATAACTAGTGACCCCTTTCTCCATGCATTGAAACACCCACTATTAGCTCATGCTTCAGAAGCTCCATGATCATTCCTCCGTCTTTGAGTTCAAATTCCTCTAATATCCAAGCCTTAGTGCCTAAAGCCTCAAAAACTCTCACCTCATTCGACTCTATGTGTCTTCTGATACCACTCCTCCCAAAATGGGTATGATTGCTTGGACTTGTCTAGGCACCGCGTCTTTGTCTCACGCACTATGTTCCTTAGACATATTTCTCCTTCCATTCACTTCGGTAGCCTCGGTAGCTTATGTGCCATCTTCACTAGATTTTCTAATTATAAGGTCTTTCTACGATGTCAGCAAATCTGCCCCTTGGCACTAAGTAACCCCATGGTCCCTCTACTCATAGGTCATTTACTATTGTGACTGGAACCCTCGTTCTGACCAGTAGTACTACAAAAATGATTTTATGAGACACTGTCCAAACATTAACCGAGGTGGCCACAAAAACCAGCCACCCAATAAAATAGCTAATGATTAATGAGCTGATTGTTTCATTTACCAAGGCACCAAAAAATAACCGCCTCACAAAATCAATTTGTCAAGTTAATCATATTCTTTTACGGATGCAGCTAAAATTGCATGGCTCACAAAATTTATTTATGCATGCGGTAATTCATTTATGAGGCGTTTAGAATTGCCCAACTCGCAAGATCTAATCTCTTGTACTCTATTAAATTTTAATACAAAATCATCTTTGGGGATCTCACACACAATTTTTGTCGTAAAAAATTACGGAGTATTGGTGGTCCTTACGGGCCAAATCTTACTGCCAAATAAGATGTAAATAAAGGAGAACTAGCATGTCTTACACACATATGTTATTCATTTTAACCTATTTCTACATGTATTAAAGAATAAGTGTTATGCGCAATGCATGTCGAATTAACGTAGAAATTTTGCTCAAAATATACAAGAAATGCAGCAAAACATCTTCTGATGCAAGCACGAGGGGGAGAAGACCTTCAAACCAAACCAATGATCGGTCAACCCAACTCCCTGCCCGCACCTCTCGCCTCCATCTTCCATGACCCGCCCTAGTGAATCCCCCAAGGTAGTTGCATGGTGTATCTGGGGAATACTCCTTAGCAAACCAACCTTGAAGTAGTATGAGTAGAGGGAGAGGCTCCCCACTCCCACACAAACCACACTTGTTAACCTAATTACGGACCAGATGCAACCGAGCCAATGTGCAGCACTGTCTAATCGACCACTATAGATAAACCACAGCCTTTTGTGTGCTTTTTCTGTGAAATTAATCAATTGTTCCGATGAAATTTTTATATGACCCCCTATGAAATTCCTTCATTCAAAGGGCTCCTTAGATTTTATATCTAAACAACACTATGCTAATATCAGCCATCTAACAATTGGATCAAGCTAGCCAATTGATTTGTCCTAACCAATTCAAACAAGCATGCTAAGTGTAAGGTGGTTGACTTGAACCACCTTTCTCTGCTCGTTTCCGTGAGCATTGTACTCGCACATCGCTCCATGTGCTCATAGAAGCCGATGCTATGAGAAGTTTGTTATACCGCCCTTCACTGTGACAGTCATCACTATTGCTAAACACACACTCCATATAGCTCATCATTGCCGGGTTTGTTGCCGATATGTAAGCCTTCGACCGAATCCTTGATTAGTGATCTTGTTGATGTGTTAGTGATATATCACTGTTAGATAGAGCAACACGAGCTGCCAGTGATATGAGGATATCACTGTAGAGTGAGGCTACAACCCGACTATGATACATCAATGTCAGGTCCTAGCTTGACCTGGCAGTGGCAGCACAATATCAATGCTGCTACAGGGTTGTGGACTGACATGGTCATGTTCTAATCATCCATTGGATTCACCTACCGTGAATTACTTGGTCCTTCACCGTTTGATCCATTCGGCCCATTAATTACTTCGGGTTATAAATTGGACAACACTAGTTCTTCATTACTGCCAAGTCATTATGCAACAATGGATAGGTTCCTCCAGATGCACATACTCTTGTAGTGCCACGGAGGTCCTCCATGTCCTGTCCTGCATCGTAAGTTTTTCTTTTCCTTCGAGTTTCTTTCGGAGGTTGTCTCTTTCTTGAAGAAATCCCTCCACATACTTTCTATTCGTATTTAATATTGTGCACTAGAGGACGGTTCGTGAAGACGGAACCACATTGGATCTAAGGCACGGTATGAGCAAAACTAGCATGATCCAGTTGGTTCTTGGGCCCCCCCATGCCACCCGGGAAGAAGAGCACGGGCTAAACAGGGAGGGAACACATGGAAGGAGAGCTAGTTGCAATTTACATGTCACGCTGGCTGCTGGTGCACTCTCCATGTTTGATATGAACGTCAAACAAAAGTCTACTTAACTACTTATAAAGTTCACACAAAACTACATTTCCAAAGATAATGAACCTAGACGACGCATAGTCAAATGTTAATAGACCTGTGGTGTATTTAGCTGAGAAAACTATATGTTTGTGAAAGAAACAAGTTCTTGTTAATGCCTAGAGCCTAGAAGGCATGGCCAGGACTTTGTAGACATCAATCCCAAATTTTAAAAGATTATTTGGACAACTGACTAATTAATAGATTTCAATGAGAATAAGTAAACAAACTGGCATGCACATCTACGGAATAAATTCATCCAAACACCAACCTCTTCTATAAGTAACTAGGTGGATACTTGCACGTTGCTGCGGGTATTCCTGACAATTTAAAAAGAAATTAGACTACTTATATTTATAGTTATATGAATGAAAGTTTCTTAAATTAATTTTGGTGAATGGTTTGAGACATCGTTGTTGACAACTAAATGCATATTAGTGGATGAAGAGAAATTGTCATAATTATATCTGCTAGTTGGCTATAATTGCAACTTCAAGTGGATTATTGAGTGGATTATTGATGTGGATAACTTCTTTGTTGAGAGAAATCTCTAGTGGTGTTTTTCTTTATAGGAGTATATATGATGATAAGTTTCATTGGTATGCATGTGGATATATATAGCATATATGTTAATGTGACAGTACAAACCTTTGAAAAGCTGCTGCGATTAAAAGTTTACAGACATTGAGGCGGTGGACCATGTGGAGGCTAAAGACATCAGAGGGGGGAGGGCCATGGATGCAGACAGTGAGTGGTTTCCATGGCCGGCAGGTGTGGGAGTTCGACCCCGATGCCGGCACCCAAGAGGAGCGCGCCAAGGAGGAGCAGCTTCGCCAGGAGTTCACCGACAAGCGCTTCCAGAGGAGGGAATCCCAGGATCTCCTCATGCGCATGCAGGTATGTACATGCTCAATATGGTCGTGGTGCCACACACGCGTATGTACTATTTCATATTGTAGTTTGTTTCTGTCAAAAAAAATATTGTAGTTTCTTCAAAAAATAAGTATTTGAGATTGTACATGCTGGGTTGTTATTGATGAAGAGCCCTTGTTTGATTATTGTGCAATGAAACAAGTTCACTGGACAAAAATATCTGCACGCCGATATGCCCGCGGCCACCAAGCTGCAAGATGGGGACGAGGTGACAGAAGAAGCTGTACAAGATTCGCTGAGACTGGCGCTCAGTTGGATGTCTGCTCTCCAAGCTGAAGATGGTCACTGGCCTGGTGATTTCAGTGGCATCATGTACATCATGCCCTTCTGGGTTCGTGTTAAATATGCTTCAGTCGTTTTTTACGTATCCACATTTTCACAATTAATTGGATCCTATGCGATCGCAACCTATCTACCTAAAATTTATTTCGTATTTACTTTTTCTTCTCAGATCATCGCGCTGCATATCACAGGATCGATTGATGATGTCCTATCAAAAGAGCATAAACGCGAGATATGTCGTCATATTTACAACCATCAGGCAAGAACCTTTAACATCGTCATAGCATACCATTACAATTATTCATGCAACCACAAATACTACAATTTATAGCTATATATTGTTGCTCAGTCTTAGTGTAATAAATTCCATGACATTAAAGCATTTATTATGTTATTTTTACATGCATAGAACGAGGACGGTGGATGGAGCTTCAACATTTTGGATGAGAGTGCAATGTTTGGTACATGCTTAAATTACGTCACCCTGAGGCTTCTCGGTGAGGTGCAAAAGGATGAGAACGATGGGCTAGCAAAGGGCCGGGCTTGGATCTTATCTCATCGCACCGCCACTGCTGGACCACAATGGGCAAAGATACTACTATCGGTATGGCCCCGAGAGCAGTACATACAAAAGTTTTTATATTGTGTTATTCTCCATCAATTAGAAGTATATAAAGTGGAGAAAACTATGAGTACTTATAAAAGGTTACATTGTGTTATCCCACATGTCTTGATCTTTCCAATTCTCAAATTTTAATTCAAATTTTGTCTTCCACTTCTTTTTATAGTAAATAGTGTATATTATTATGTCAAACACAAAAATTGTTCTGTTGATCTACCTAGTTCATGGAAGCAAAATATGTAACACATTATTCCTTTCATCCTAAAATATAAGGCACCGAATTAGGTTTGTGGTAAAAAAAAATGTATTCAGAAGTTTGACTAAATTTATACAGGATAGTTGTAGCTTGTACTCACATAGCAAAGAAGTAAAATATCAAAATATGTTTTATAATAAATCTAATGATGCTCATTGGAAGTTATAATATTAATTTTCTTTTTATATAACCGTGCTACTACATTGGATAGTTTGACTCAGTGCGCCTTATATTTTAGGATGGATATTTAAACAACAATGTGATGTATATGTTGCCATTTTTTTTTTTTTTTTGCCTTAAATAAGGTCATTGGTGTATACGATTGGTCAGGAAATGATCCTGTGATCCCTGAACTATGGTTGGTCCCACGATTTCTACCAATTCATCCAGGTACTGCATTTTTGGGGTTGTTTTAAATTTTGTCAAGAGAACTTGTATGTGAAAATCAACATTATTGTAGTTTCCTTAACTCACCATAGGATAAGCAAAATTGTATTTATTCCCCTACAATATTCATTTTTTGCCCATATATTATACTAAGCCATTTTTTCATACCACTTTAGCGCATATATGAACTTGTAACACCCAAAGTCTAAATGGCTCACATCCGCTTTACACGCTGAGTGAACAACACCTACTACCATCCCACTTACGCTTTCGTCCTTGCTTTGTGTAAAAGGGTTAATTCGGGATGGTGGAATGGACTCTAGAAGCCTTATATGTTAGTTTAACCCATCCTAAACAAACTAGTTGAGACTAAACCCCCACAATATCACTTGTAAACATGCACATGGTCCACTACATCCCAAATTTCAAACTGCACCGGATGTGACACTACTGCAGCATGCATGACCATGTCATTTTGTTGTTTGTCCTTTTGTTCCTTCTTATAAAAGTATTGACATAAGTTGCCACTTTTTATCTATTTTACGGTACATAGGACATATCAATAGTCATTGCATTTACGAGTCTTTTACAAAACAATAGTTTCGAAGAATAGTCATTTGAGTGCATTGGTTAGAGAACCTATGGTCGCTTCAGCCTAGAGATTCGAGAACAATATGATGAAAATTGCTATGAAAAATAAAATGCATGCTAGATATGAGAGGGTTGACTATTAATATGTTATTCAAAAAGAAAACTAAACGGACCAAATCATTGTCTTAGTTTGATTCTTTCTTGATGAAACCTTTTTCGGGATTTTATGAGGTCTTATTTTAATTTGGGCAATTTTTTGAAAATACATTTATAAACTACTAAAAACAAAAAATGGTTAAGGGCCCGTTTGGATACTTAGAATTCCCGAAATTTAATTCATTGTATTGACTATAATTGTGGAAGAAGAATTTGGGACTCCACAACTTCCCGAATTTCACATATAAGCATCAAATTCACAGGGTGGGAGATGTGATTGAAATCCATTCCATGGATTCTTCCACAACTATAGTTTATACAATGAATTCAATTCAGAGAATTTAGGGTAGCCAAACAAGCCCTAAGTATTTATATAGTATGTAAACATTTGAATTTCTTTGTTCAAACGCTTATTAGTTTGTAGCCTAATGATCAATTTTACATAAATTCCAAAAATACTATTTTCTAAAATTGTAATTACATTATTTACATAACCAAACAAGTGAAATATAGGTTTTCCTTGTGACAAATATTTTTAAACAATCAATCGAGCATTTTTGCAAGATGAAACAGCAGGGTGTTGCTAGCAAGATGTGCAAGACGTGGACAAGGATAAAATCTAGGGTTTAGATTCAAGATGTCATTAACCAGACCGCAGGGTTAGATCGGACAATACCATCACACTATAGCAGCATTGCCACTGATAACTGCGAGCACTAAACTAAATTTCCTTAACAACTAATCTATCGTAGAATTTATGATGTGACTGTGTTTGGATGGGCATAGTATAATTCAAATGAATTTTGGGCTTTGACAACTTGTTTTTAAGCATACAAGGAAATAAAACTATGCATGTGGTGTGAGTTCAGCAACAACATTTTTTTAACATAACAAGCCATCCGTCTCAAATGTCGCAAGATAAACAGATTTAACTTTAACCAAATTTATAGGCAAAAACGTCATCAACATTTATAACACCAAATAGGTATAATATAAAAGCATTTTTGGATAATCTAATAATAATAATTTAATATAACAAACATTCGTATTTTTTTTGTAAAGAAACTTCGTCAAACATGAAAAGGTTTGACTTAGTACATCCTAGAACATGAGTTATTTTTAGAATCGAAGGAGTATGTCAACATTTCTTTAACCTTTAAAACAATACTATTTTTCTCCAGCTATGTTGTTTTTTTTCAACTAGACGTTGGAGAAATTTATAAAAATACAAAAAGCATTAATTTATTGGTTATACTTATTTGCATCACAAAGTAGAAATTTTGTGTGCATGAAATTTATATGACAATAGAAGAAGCAATGACAACAAATATTACGTGCCAACAAATTGGTCAGAACACACTACTAATGCTTTGAGATGAATTTAGATCAGCCTAAGTGACCTCCCTAACTTTCCAAAAAGTATGTCACATAGGTCATATTTTTTATAAACAAATCAGTTATGAGCTTAAGATGTTACATTTCATTGTCCTACAAAATTTTGATCATAGTTATGATTTGGCTTAGGATAAACTAAAAAGGTTCAAACTTATTTAAAATATTGTTCAGGTTATCAAGTGGACATGTAAAAATAATTAAGTGCGTAAAAAAATTTCCATTAAATAATTTTTTTGGAAAAACTTAATTTACTGTAAGATATTTTCTTTTATGTGAAAGGGAATTACAAGATTTAGGATGAAGTTTCTAGGCCCTGACTCTCCTTATTGTAAGTATAAATTATGCATGGTGATAATAATGAATTAGTGGAGTTAATAGTGTATTAAATAAATGATGCTGATAGATGGCGTTGACAATAAGGAATCAAAATGTTATCAAGCAAGGGTATCATTGGTGTACAACAAAGCATGAATATTAAATATTGAAATGTTTTGCAGATTTGTCAATTGTCACAAATAGAGTTATATATCAATTGTTCAGTGATAAATTAGATTCTTGTATGTACTATATATGAGCATCAAGGTAAATATAAAGTGATCTTCTATTGCACAGGACGCTTCTGGTGCTTCACAAGGATGACTTACATGTCAATTGCTTTCCTTTATGGTAAGAAATTTGTTGGTCCCATTACACCAACTATATTAGCACTAAGGGATGAACTCTATGATTTGCCATATGACAAGATCGATTGGAATCAAGCTCGTAACACATGTCCTAAGGTATTCCGATATCTTTGTATATTTAGTTCAAAACACATGTCATTTGCTAAAAATGTGTGCAATATTCACATACAATTTTTTTGGGCAACACATACAAATTAAATAGGACATACATTTAACATGTGGCGTGCATACTATTAGGTAAGAAATGAAGAACAAAAGAACCTTTGTAGTATCCTTGCATTTCGTAGAATATATATATATATATATATATATATATATATATATATATATATATATATATATATATATATATATATATATATATATATATATATATATATATATATATATATTTTCTACAATAAAATAATTATTTTAGAATGTAACTACATAAAATGATTTTTGAATTTTTGTAGGGTCAATATACAAAATGTTATTTATATTGATAGGACATGGTCCAACTAGACTTGTCATGTAAGATACTTGGATAGTCCACCAAATCTCTACTAAAAGAGGAAATATCATGTGAACAAAAATATATTCATAAATATATGTTTAAATTCAATAACATCTAATTGATCCATGTTGCAAGTGGGAACAATTAATAACTTCCCACTAATAGAAAGTTTATTCTAAGTTAAACTTTATTGATGGTTTTATTCAGACCCAATTAGATCTTCTCCAATTAATTAGATGGTGGACTTATCGATTGGAGAACCTCTTGGGCCATTCAGATCAGATCCAATTGATTGAACCTGATACATCATCCAAATTAAAGACAATATATTTCTAAAAGACAATTAATCAAAGCATCATATTGGAGAATATGTCGTTTGTTCTAAATTGTGTGTGTGTCTGTGTGTCTAGCCAGCTCTTAAAGTTTCAAATTTACATGTTGGTAGGGATAATAGAACATCATCACCAGTGCTAGTTGCTGCTAGTACCGTTACTAGACCTTGTTCCTGCCCATGCGCTATCTACATTATTTTACACATATTTGTATGTATTCTGTGAAGGTTCTTGTTGCTTTGATAAAATGTGAATATGTAAATAATGTCTAGCTAAAATTGTTTTCCCTGCCATTTCCATGATAGTGCGGCCGCCTGTTGGTATAAATTAAGTGCAACTAAAATATGAAGGATTCCGCAAGCGCCTGAGAACATACCATTGTAGCATTTTACCGGGGAGTAAACCAGTATCGTTATTTATATTTTACCACAGGGAAGCAAGGGTTAAAGAATCTGATAACTCACCATCATGTATCTACTAACTTAGTAAACCAACTAGACTAAAGCAGGGGTAAATGATATATATATGTAAGGTAATATAAATAATAAAGCACACATGAGAATTCTATGATAAATGAGTAGCTAGCTAGAGTGAGAGGACAACGGGAGAGATCAAGGTTCCTATATTCTTCTCTATTACTCTGGTTCTATAATAACAGGGATGGATAGATATAGCAATCATACAATAGCACTTCGGGACATCGGAGCACTAGCCACGACATGGATGAGAAGGGGCTAGGAAGGTCCGACTACGGTCCTACAAACACCAACCCGAACGAGGTGGAATACGACGGCCGTCGGACTGTCACGATCCTGGGGCTACCACAACAATCCGTGGGATTGGGTGCAATCTCGGTAACCTCTAGTCTAGACACCATGTCTACACTATCAATTACTACTCTAATTACTTAAGATAACTAGAGCACTCGATGCGAGCGAAGATCCCATACTAAAGCATAACTACTATACTAACAATCACGAGATAGGCATAAAAGTAAATAGAGAAGATAAATATATTAAAGCATAAGTCTTACAAAGAGTAGATACAAAGACATACCAAATCTCTGAAGACTTCTCCAGAACCGGAGCGCAGCTCCGCTCTCCCTAACTCTCATCTAGATCTAATCTACTACATTGGAATGTCTAGCTCTAATTCTCTAGAGAAGAGAAGTCATCCATTCAAGGGACGCCTCTACAACTCTGATCCCGCTGGGAGATAATGAATTAGGGTTTAAGGGATTGCCCCCTCCAGGGGCCAGGGGCCCTGCTTATATAGCCCTCTAGGATGCACCACAGCCCTCGGATCAAACCGACCTAAACGGACGATTATTATTCATCCTCAAAGGCGGTGGAACAGGGATCCGCGAGACTCGTTCTGATTGGTCGCGATGACGGGTCGGCCGACCAAGGGTGGGAGTCGGCCGACCCTTGGCTGGGCCCAAATGGGCTCATATTTTGTGGGCTGATGGATCTCTTCGTTAGCTTCGATTCGCCGCGTGGATCACCTAAATCGGAGTTCGTATGAGGGAGATATGCCCGTTTTACTCCGGACAGCTCTTGGAGCACAATTGCAATCTTCCGGATGGCGTAACTTTGTCGTCTGGACTCTGATTTGGGTGAACCAAAACTCTATTTCATGTGTCTCGATGAGCTCTATGCAATGGTGCACTTTATTCCATCATTTGACATACTTCCATTTGATGATTCTGGTACTTTTCTAGTTTAGTCCCTGCAAAACAGACATTTACCAAAACTCGTGGAATTCCATTAGTGTAAGCCCTATATCTAGAAGGTAATTATGTTTAGGTCCTTTTTCATGTCTAGTTGACGGTAAAAATTGGCACTTAACGACCGTCAACAACTCCCCCAAGCTTTCCTTTTGCTCGTCCCCGAGCAAAGATAAACTCGTGTGGATCGGGAGTTGCTACAATGCGTTCACGCCTCAAAAGTACACATGCGTTCAAACAAGAACTCTCCTCCGGATTAGAGTGAACTATTCCCGACTCAAAACTTACTCATATTACCTTTCATCATGGGGCTTGTAACCGTCACTTGGGTCTTGAGCGGTTGAAAGACGAACGGTCAAGTCAAGCGCTATGTTTCTCGCTCTTTGATCAACTATTATTCTAGAGTTTTTGCAAGATTTTCAAATAAAAACTCAGAGTTCCTTGTATGAACCTTTCAGATCTCTCATTTGTGGTATTTCTGGATCCTCCCCAAGGCATGAGTAGTGTATGCCTTCTCTTCTCTCAAAATATGTGGTATTTGTGGAACTAAGGCATAGTGGAAAGTGCCTTCTCTCTCTCACCCTACTTTCTAATAGGCTTATGTGGAGCTCATAGGTGGGGAGACACTCAAACTCACTTGCATATATTGCACAGCTTAAACCATGGATCCAATAGGAACTAAAATAATAATAAAGTCATATGTGCATGTGAATGAGGAAATGGGATGGATGATAAGATGATGATGATAAGGAAATGATTATGAGGGGTGATCACTTGGTGAACATCTACTTCTACACTTGCTCCTTTGGGGATAACATGACTCCCTTTATTCGGAAACTTTGAAACTTCTTGAAGGAAAGACTTGGCTACTCTTTTTCTTTCTTTTTTTTTTTTTCTTCTTCTTTTTTTTTTCTTTTCTTTTTTTTTCTCCTTTTTTTTTAAATAGAGCAACCAAACCTCTGGAAACGAAACTTTAACAACAGGGAGTGTATAACTTGAAATGATAATGACTGGAGCTTTTATGTAGGCAATTGGAACGGTGATGATTATTTCTAGATGTTCACTCCCAGAATAGGAGTAGAACCTTTTCTGGATGAAGTGAAATGAATGGCGTATGTATATGTGGATGGATGGATGGATGGATGGATGGATGCGTACTCCCAGGGTAGGAGCAGCATATGTGCGTATCTCCAGGATAGAGATAGCACATTATGTGGTGGATGTGGATCTATATATGGGTGGTACTTCTAGGGACAGAAGTAGCACAGAATGAATGTAGTAGTTATAAGATGAGTGCAAGCTTCTGAGGACAGAAGTAACATAGATCAATGGATGGAGAGCACATAGTATTGACTTTAATTGCATGATGATTCCTTATGGGTCCACAAAAGCATAACCACACTCAATGCCTAAAAATACTACACTCAAGCCTACAATATGGTCTATATAAACAGATGGGTCTTTCCTAATCTAGTAAGCATGAATATATGGTCTGTGGTAGGAATTTGAACTCTCATCATAAAGGAACTCATCATGCAGGAATTTAATATTTTCGTAAATAAATTCTCGAACTCTAGCATCTCTAGGAACAAGATGGACAGCAGCTCAAAACCTTCCTATATCATACCCGTCAACCACCTAGACTTAGATCAAGTGTTTGCTACCCACAAGTTTCAGGTTCGAGCAAATCTCAAATCTAAACGGTTGTGTCCAAAACTCGGGAGAGTGCAAGGTTGAAAACTAGGTACTTGAAAGGAATTATGGCGAGCAACTATTCATCATCTCCATGTAGAGTTTATTCTAGGGATCACTTTTAAGACAGATTAATAAGAGCTCTCCAAAAGTAGAAAAGATAAATAAGGAAATCTTTCTGGGTTTCTAAGGTTATGCAACTTTTTCTTTTTTTTTAGTTGTTTAGCAAGCTCTATAAATAAATAGACAAGTTGGAACACTTAGCTTGATACACGGGGATGCTCTCCCCAAGCCGGATGTTGACATAGTCTGGCGATGTTGTCGATGTGCAATGAAGACGTTCTAGTCCTCCCGGAGTGTCGTAGATAGTTGCTTTGGAGACAAGCACTTGAATGTTGCGGGCAAGCACTCCGACAGGAACTGGATGTCCCTCGCCCGTTAGCTCTTATTGATCCTCGATGTTCGTGAAGCTCAAATAGACAACAAAGCTTGTGGAACTAATTAAGCGTTAGTGATAAAAACCTCTAGGCCTTGGTTGTCTAGAACTTTCTTAACTCAAATGTCTTATAACAGGATCACAAGAAATATTTTTATTTTTTTTATAATAAAGGAATGCAGACAGAGAAAATAGATATGCTAAAAAATTATTTTTATGCCACCACAATGAATGATTATTCACATGGGGCTTAGTAGTTTTCTGGATGCAAATGCACAAATCTTTATTTTCTTTTTCTAGTGCAAGAGATAGTAAAGCGAAGATGCAATTAAGATGCATGTAGGGAAAATAAATATGCTTAAAGGAAAATGCAATGCTGTGAAAGGAAATGCTGATAAATACCAAGTTACCTCCTTGGCGAGGGTTTAGTGATTTAAGTCCTCCGAACAGACTTCTTGTCATGTTCACTCCTTCAGTGCATCATTTGATCCCAAAGGTAGAGACCTTGAGAACTGCACCTCTTGAGATGGTAACTCTAGGAAAGGAGTCACCCATGTTCTTTCTTGTCCAGCAGTCTTTATCACTGGAATACCTTGTGATGAAGAGTAGATGCTTCTAGTGGTCCTTTACTTCTTCTTGGAGTTTGCCTTGCTTGATTGACCTCTCTCCTTGAGCATCTTGTCTTCTAAAATTTCACTCTTTTTTTTTTTATGCATAGACCTTGTGCTCCACTCATTGTTTCTTCTCAACGTGCCGGGCGACGGAGGCTTGAAAAGAGGAAGAGCATTGCCGGATCATTGTTTGAAGAGTCATCGGCCTTCCTCCCCCAAGCTTGACCTTGTTGTCGCTCGCCACATGAAACCAAATATGAGTGTTGAGTTATCCCTCGAGTGTGTTGTACTCCTATGTCCTTAGACACTTGTTTGTCCTCTGTTCTTAAGCCTTTATTTGTCCGAGAGGGATTTTTGATTATAGGTCCATTGAGCAAAGATCTCTCCCTTGCATCCGCCTTCGTTTGTACTTGTCCAATCCAGGATGAGCGTATGCATGTTGCATGATCTTCTTTCGTCAACCATTCTTGATTTTCATTGAGTCTTGGTTGACGCATTGATGTTCGTTGGAGATGTTGACTCGAGTTCTTCCTTGATGGTCTTTGTCTTCTAGCGCATGGCGAAGAGTTGTACGCCATCCGTCTTGATGATCAAGGAAGGAGCTTCTTTAGTATATGCAGGCTTCATCTCCAATGGCTTAGGGACATCATCTTGCAACCATAGTCATGGTCCTTCAAGGCTTGGTCGGTGGTCAACCCTTGATAATGATTGGTTGACACAAGGATGCATGCCATTCCATCCTTGTCCTTGCTGCCGACATGCAAGATGGTGTCTTCGGAGTTGCTCATAGCTTGTCGCCTTAATCCACTTCTTTGAGTGAGTTCAAGATGTTGATGCTTCTTGTGGCACTCTTGTCTTTCTCTTTGTTCCATTATCGAAGTGGCAAATTCAGTGATGCCAATCCACGAATAGGCAGATCATAAGTTCTTTCCTAAAATATTAGGGGACACATACCCGAAGGATTGCAACAATTTCAAACTATGGGCTATTATCCACTATCTATTTTAGAATTTCATCTATGCTAATAAAGAGATGATTTTTGAGTTACTTTAGCATAGACTTTATTTATCATGTTTTCTAACAGCTCTTTTTTATGGCACGCTAACATGGTTCAAGGCAAAGTTAACTTGCAACAAAAGACAATGTGAATGATATTTGATACTTACAATTCTTCCTTGAACAATGGATGAGTTGTGTCTTTTGTGTGAAGTTGTTGGAATTCATCATATGCCTTGCTTCATCTCTGAAGTGTGTTCATCTCTTGACTTACCCAAATTGAATTTGAGAGTTTTCTCGGGGGTTAGTCCAACAAAATAACCAATATCTACTAAAGCACATTTTAGTTCAATAACCAAACTAGACTCCATGTCTAATTTAATTAAGGAAGGTATTTAACCTAAGCACCACGCTTAATTTAAAAACCTTTGGAGGTATGCGCAACACTTCCAAACCAAAGCATACTATAGCAAACAAAGGTGACATGAAAGCACTATAGAGATTTACTCAAATGGAGATGAAAAAGCATGATCATTGGTGAGGGTTTTTTTTTTAGATGCAAAACACATGGATGAATCTAAGAAACCAAACATGCAATGGATAAGCGAACATAAACAAGCTAAACGGTAGTGGATGCATGAATTGTTAAAAGTAAACATGCAGTGGGGTGCAAGAATTTAAATGATAACTACTCATAATTTTAAAGTCCATGAGCAAGACTATCTCACCATTCTTGATCATAGTTACCATGACTCACATAATGAAATTTGTGAGTGGTGCAACATCTATGTTCATCACTTGTGAAGTGATTTGAAATTCTTGTGACGACGACCTTTTGTACATTCTGTGAGGTGGCAGGGTTCCAATGTTGATGAATGTTGAATGTTGGGGGACCCTGGGCTCTTCAATGTCTCTTCTTTTCTTGTGGAAATTTGCCGGAAGGTCAAAACGGCTTCTTTTGTCCTGTCTATTCCACACTTAACAGAACAAGGGGTAATCCTACTAAAGCTAGTGGTACACTAAACTAGCGACATCAAGATCACTATCAAAAACTTAACACCGATTGCTTCCCCGGCAACGGCGCCAAAAATGCTTGTTGGTATAAATTAAGTGCAACTAAAATATGAAGGATTCCGCAAGCGCACAGAACATACCATTGTAGCATTTTACCGGGAGTAAACCAGGTATCGTTATTTATATTTTACCACAGGGAAGCAAGGGTTAAAGAATCTGATAACTCACCATCATGTATCTACTAACTTAGTAAACCAACTAGACTAAAGCAGGGTAAATGATATATATATGTAAGGTAATATAAATAATAAAGCACACATGAGAATTCTATGATAAATGAGTAGCTAGCTAGAGTGAGAGGACAACGGGAGAGATCAAGGTTCCTATATTCTTCTCTATTACTCGGTTCTATAATAACGAGGGGATGGATAGATATAGCAATCATACAATAGCACTTCGGGACATCGGAGCACTAGCCACAGACATGGATGAGAAGGGGGCTAGGAAGGTCCGACTACGGTCCTACAAACACCAACCCGAACGAGGTGGAATACGACGGCCCCGTCGGGGCTGTCACGATCCCGGGGCTACCACAACAATCCGTGGGATTGGGTGCAATCTCGAGTAACCTCTAGTCTAGACACCATGTCTACACTATCAATTACTACTCTAATTACTTAAGATAACTAGAGCACTCGATGCGAGCGAAGATCCCATACTAAAGCATAACTACTATACTAACAATCACGATAGGCATAAAAGTAAATAGAGAAGATAAATATATTGAAGCATAAGTCTTACAAAGAGTAGATACAAAGACATACCAAATCTCCGAAGACTTCTCCAGAACCGGAGCGCAGCTCCGCTCTCCCTAACTCTCATCTAGATCTAATCTACTACATTGGAATGTCTAGCTCTAATTCTCTAGAGAAGAGAAGTCATCCATTCAAGGGACGCCTCTACAACTCGATCCCGTCGGGAGATAATGAATTAGGGTTTAAGGGATTGCCCCTCCGGGGCCGGGGGCCCGCTTATATAGCCCTCTAGGATGCACCACAGCCCTCGGATCAAACCGACCTAAACGGACGATTATTATTCATCCTCAAAGGCGGTGGAACAGGATCCGCGAGACTCGTTCGATTGGTCGCGATGACGGGCCGGCCGACCAAGGGTGGGAGTCGGCCGACCCTTGGCTGGGCCCAAATGGGCTCATATTTTGTGGGCTGATGGATCTCTTCGTTAGCTTCGATTCGCCGCGTGGATCACCTAAATCGGAGTTCGTATGAGGGAGATATGCCCGTTTTACTCCGGACGGCTCTTGGAGCACAATTGCAATCTTCCGGATGGCGTAACTTTGTCGTGGACTCGATTTGGGTGAACCAAAACTCTATTTCATGTGTCTCGATGAGCTCTATGCAATGGTGCACTTTATTCCATCATTTGACATACTTCCATTTGATGATTCTGGTACTTTTCTAGTTTAGTCCCCGCAAAAGAGACATTTACCAAAACTCGTGGAATTCCATTAGTGTAAGCCCTATATCTAGAAGGTAATTATGTTTAGGTCCTTTTTCATGTCTAGTTGACGGTAAAAATTGGCACTTAACGACCGTCAACACCGCCACATGGGGAGGGGCGGTGTGGAGGGGTACAAGCAAACTAGGGATTGAGGTCGCATGGGTATTGAAGAAGAGTGATGAGATGTGATGGGGAAAACAGTCAAAATACAAATTAGCTAGTGTTTGGGCTGGTGGCATGGAGAGGTTTATATGTTCTTTCAGCACCTATCGCACGTACAAGCTGATAAATGTTGGTAGTTAACACCATGTTGACACTAGCATGGATACCACCATGTTCACATTAGCATGGATAGCACCATCTTAATAATGGGTCGGATGGTTTTCTATAGTTTTTCTATCTATGAGTGAGAGTGTGCACGTGACATTCTAAACAAATGTAACTTTTAAACTTCACACATCAAACAGTCATCTCGCAAAATGTCAACTAAAAGTTTTATTATAATCAATAGAAAAATCACAAATCTAATGACAATGAGGAATAATACCTTTGGTAAAAAAATATTAAGAAAGTGACTATTCTTTGAAATTTTTTCCTCTAGTTTTGTTCCTTAACATTATATTTCCTTTGTTTCACTAATTGTGCATCATTACATTTAAGAATTGGCAAAGTGCAATAAAGTGACTAATTGTCTGACACATACTTCCTCCTATCATAGATATAAGTCCACCCTATATATGTCAACTTTTCTTTAACTTCGATTATGTATTATATCGACAATGGAAACCTTAATTCTCTTGCATCTACAAACTAAATATGTAGACGCCAAATGAAGCACTGTAATAGTAACATAGGATCAATATGAAATTTGGGCTTCCTATTTTATAGGCAGATATGCGCTATCAACCTTCAGCAATATACAACGTCATCGCAAGTTGCTTGAACACGTTTGTGGAGCCATTCTTGAACTGCTGGCCGCTTAACAAGCTAAGAGAAAGAGCTCTGAGTCACATCCTGGAACATATCCATTATGAGGATGAAACTACTCAATATATTGGCATATGTCCAGTTCCCAAGGTATCATTTACCATCTTTGTTTCACTCATTGGCTCATTGCTATAAATTATTCGGGTAGTATGCTTGTATTCTTCTTAGTTTATCGGACTGGAAATCATTGGTATTTCTCTATATTATATTCTAATCCATAGTCATATGGCATTCATCGATTCCTTGTCATACATTTAGTTGATGATAGACCCATGCATAATCATTTACAAAAGGATGAAATGAATTTCATTACTAAATGAAGTTTGAATGCAATATTTTTGTTGTGGACATACTACTCCCCAAGAATTACATACAAATATTGCAGTAGTTATAGTCACTAAGAGAGGTAATGATGAATAGGTCACACTGACATTTCCCAATGCCAAATAATTTCCATGACGGTCTTGGATTCGTATCATTACCATTGTCCCACTACAATTCATGTACTTGGAATCATGAATAATTTGAGTTTCAATGAAAATGACACTTCAATTTGAGTGGTATATATCTTGAATCATGCACACCATTACAAATTTTATTGTATTAGGACAAGGCAATTATTTCAGTGTTATTTATGAACTTTGCGGGGACTATAGTGACATATTTCAAAATATGTGAATTGTGTAGTGGCATATGTCAAAACCAGGACAATTGTAATTGCACAGTGATGAAACAAATGTGGTTAAGATTAAGAGAAGGCAAGTACTTCACATATTTCCTAAGCAAAATGCATGGACTTTGGACAATACCCATTGTGTCAATAATAAAACATCATGTCACACTTTACTACTTGTCAATGTCACTCCTTATTGTCGGTCATTGCTTGCCAACACATACATACTAATGCAAAACGTAAGTGGCAAGTCAGAAATAGAATGGTATGTTTCAATGACAAATGTGGAGTTATTTCCATTTTTCCACTATATATAATATTCAAAATGTGTATAATAAATAATAGTGAGAGTTAACATTTGTACAATTCATTGATGACTATTAGGCACTGAACATTATTTGCCGTTGGGTAGAAAACCCAGATCCAAATATGCTCAAGCGACATATTGCAAGGATATATGATTACTTATGGATTGCTGAAGATGGGATGAAGACAAAAGTACTGTACTATCTCAATCAAATAATATCTACTTCTAGCAATTTCAAGCATTTCCTTTGATTCTAAGTTATCTCAATTTCATGCATGTGTGTTTGTGTCTTGTTTGATTTTGGACTCTATGTGTGTGTGGGTGGCTGTGTCCTGTGCCTGTATGCGCGTATGCGTGTTGTCTTCCATGCATGCATTTCTTTGCCAAAACCAAGACATTTAATTAAAAAAGTCCGTAGAGCCTAAATTTATATTCAGGATTCGACTCAAGCAAACTGGCCAGTATACAGTTACACTACAGTGATAAAATGTAAATGCATATAGTGGAAACGTTATGTGATGCATAAAAAAGGTACTAAATCTTATGCTGCCATAACCTCTAGCAAGTGAGATAATAATCAAATCATAGGATGGAAACTAACACTTGTGGTGCAAACATCATGGATGCTTTCTGCGTTCCCAACTGTCCCAAAAGTGTTAGATACTGATTTACGTCCTTTTTTATGTTTTTTGATATCAGATACATAAATTGAAATAGTGAACTCAAATATATTGTGGCCAATATTTGTCAAGACATCAGATCTCAAATTAGATAATTCACATAGTTAGGGCATCAGATATTAGATTCAAATAGTTTACCCTCTAATGGGCTGGGGTGTTACATTCAAACACCTCACCCCCCCCCCCCCCCCACAAGGGCGAAAACCGGTAAGGGATGTGTGTATACCTTGTGGTGTTAGCTCACCACATACACGGGCATGTGCTACAAGGGTTGATGCTCTGAATACCATCTATAACACCTCACCTCCAAACCTGCTTATATGGCAGACTCCACATGTGGAACGAGCCTGCACACGCGTAGCACCTCGCTTACACTTCCATTCCCACTTCGTGTTAAAGGGTTAACCCTGTGGTGCTACAATTGGAACAACAAGGCTTATAACTTGACCCTCAACCTCCTAAACTTTCAAGGTGGTACTAAGCCCACCAACCACAATCACTCATAAGCCACTTGGGCTTACATCACAATTACTACATGCTTCTAACGGGCTAGGGTGTTACACTGGTCCATGATGAATTTTTGCCCAAAAGGTTGTGTAAAGGACAATTTCTTATTTCAATTATTTGGATCCAGTAATTACTTATTTTCTAGTGAATACTTCATCGCTCACATGTACTGAAATATCCATTTCACTTTAGAAATTTCTCATCTTTAGATCTAAAATATCATATTCA
>JAENPR010002343.1:0-59688 GCA_018135685.1 Themeda triandra | reverse complement strand
CCTACAGCCCAAAACGACGTTTTATGCGGAAAATATGGCATGTGTGGACCACACGGGTAGGTGTAGGGGCGCCGCTATGTATGGTCGCGTCCGATGTTCACTTACGATTGCAAACGTCCATTGGTCACGGCCCACACCTATTAGGGCGACGAGCGCTAGGCCAGAGTACGGCTCGGCCGAGCCGATATCTATTCGTCGTGACCGAAGGAACCGATGACAAAAAAATCGAGGGCCCCACCACATAAAAATGTAAAAATGGTTCGTACTCGCACTAGTAGGGAAACTCCATCCGTGGAAATTTACCATGGTTTGGCAACGTGCAAAAATTACTATGGCTTGGCTATGCAAAAGTACCTACAAGCCCAAAACGACGTTTTATGCGGAAAATATGGCATGTGTGGACCACACGGGTAGGTGTAGGGGCCGCTATGTATGGTCGCGTCCGATGTTCACTTACGATTGCAAACGTCCATTGGTCACGGCCCACACCTATTAGGGCGACGAGCGCTAGGCCGTAGAGCCGAGCGGATATCTATTCGTCGTGACCGAGCCGATATCGACCGAAGGAACCGATGACAAAAATCGAGGGCCCCACCACATAAAAATGTAAAAATGGTTCGTACTCGCACTAGTAGGGAAACTCCATCCGTGGAAATTTACCATGGTTTGGCAACGTGCAAAAATTACTATGGCTTGGCTATGCAAAAGTACCTACAAGCCCAAAACGACGTTTTATGCGGAAAATATGGCATGTGTGGACCACACGGGTAGGTGTAGGGGCGCCGCTATGTATGGTCGCGTCCGATGTTCACTTACGATTGCAAACGTCCATTGGTCACGGCCCACACCTATTAGGGCGACGAGCGCTAGGCCAGAGTACGGCTCTGGCCGAGCCGATATCTATTCGTCGTGACCGAAGGAACCGATGACAAAAAAATCGAGGGCCCCACCACATAAAAATGTAAAAATGGTTCGTACTCGCACTAGTAGGGAAACTCCATCCGTGGAAATTTACCATGGTTTGGCAACGTGCAAAAATTACTATGGCTTGGCTATGCAAAAGTACCTACAAGCCCAAAACGACGTTTTATGCGGAAAATATGGCATGTGTGGACCACACGGGTAGGTGTAGGGGCGCCGCTATGTATGGTCGCGTCCGATGTTCACTTACGATTGCAAACGTCCATTGGTCACGGCCCACACCTATTAGGGCGACGAGCGCTAGGCCGTAGAGTACGGCTCCGAGCCGATATCTATTCGTCGTGACCGAAGGAACCGATGACAAAAATCGAGGGCCCCACCACATAAAAATGTAAAAATGGTTCGTACTCGCACTAGTAGGGAAACTCCATCCGTGGAAATTTACCATGGTTTGGCAACGTGCAAAAATTACTATGGCTTGGCTATGCAAAAGTACCTACAAGCCCAAAACGACGTTTTATGCGGAAAATATGGCATGTGTGGACCACACGGGTAGGTGTAGGGGCGCCGCTATGTATGGTCGCGTCCGATGTTCACTTACGATTGCAAACGTCCATTGGTCACGGCCCACACCTATTAGGGCGACGAGCGCTAGGCCGTAGAGTACGGCTCTGGCCGAGCCGATATCTATTCGTCGTGACCGAAGGAACCGATGACAAAAATCGAGGGCCCCACCACATAAAAATGTAAAAATGGTTCGTACTCGCACTAGTAGGGAAACTCCATCCGTGGAAATTTACCATGGTTTGGCAACGTGCAAAAATTACTATGGCTTGGCTATGCAAAAGTACCTACAAGCCCAAAACGACGTTTTATGCGGAAAATATGGCATGTGTGGACCACACGGTAGGTGTAGGGCGCCGCTATGTATGGTCGCGTCCGATGTTCACTTACGATTGCAAACGTCCATTGGTCACGGCCCACACCTATTAGGGCGACGAGCGCTAGGCCGTAGAGTACGGCTTGGCCGAGCCGATATCTATTCGTCGTGACCGAAGGAACCGATGACAAAAAAATCGAGGGCCCCACCACATAAAAATGTAAAAATGGTTCGTACTCGCACTAGTAGGGAAACTCCATCCGTGGAAATTTACCATGGTTTGGCAACGTGCAAAAATTACTATGGCTTGGCTATGCAAAAGTACCTACAAGCCCAAAACGACGTTTTATGCGGAAAATATGGCATGTGTGGACCACACGGGTAGGTGTAGGGGCGCCGCTATGTATGGTCGCGTCCGATGTTCACTTACGATTGCAAACGTCCATTGGTCACGGCCCACACCTATTAGGGCGACGAGCGCTAGGCCAGAGTACGGCTCGGCCGAGCCGATATCTATTCGTCGTGACCGAAGGAACCGATGACAAAAATCGAGGGCCCCACCACATAAAAATGTAAAAATGGTTCGTACTCGCACTAGTAGGGAAACTCCATCCGTGGAAATTTACCATGGTTTGGCAACGTGCAAAAATTACTATGGCTTGGCTATGCAAAAGTACCTACAAGCCCAAAACGACGTTTTATGCGGAAAATATGGCATGTGTGGACCACACGGGTAGGTGTAGGGGCGCCGCTATGTATGGTCGCGTCCGATGTTCACTTACGATTGCAAACGTCCATTGGTCACGGCCCACACCTATTAGGGCGACGAGCGCTAGGCCGTAGAGTACGGCTCCGAGCCGATATCTATTCGTCGTGACCGAAGGAACCGATGACAAAAATCGAGGGCCCCACCACATAAAAATGTAAAAATGGTTCGTACTCGCACTAGTAGGGAAACTCCATCCGTGGAAATTTACCATGGTTTGGCAACGTGCAAAAATTACTATGGCTTGGCTATGCAAAAGTACCTACAAGCCCAAAACGACGTTTTATGCGGAAAATATGGCATGTGTGGACCACACGGGTAGGTGTAGGGCGCCGCTATGTATGGTCGCGTCCGATGTTCACTTACGATTGCAAACGTCCATTGGTCACGCCTACACCTATTAGGGGCGACGAGCGCTAGGCCGTAGAGTACGGCTCGGCCGAGCCGGATATCTATTCGTCAGGACTCAAGGAACCGATGACAAAATCGAGGGCCCCACCACATAAAAATGTAAAAATGGTTCATACTCGCACTAGTAGGAAACTCCATCCGTGGAAATTTACCATGGTTTGGCAACGTACAAAAATTATTATGGCTTGGCTATGCAAAAGTACCTAAAAGCCCAAAACGACGTTTTATGCGGAAAATATGGCATGTGTGGACCACACTGGTAGAGTGTAGGGGCGCGCTATGTATGGTCACGTCCGATGTTCACTTACGATTGCAAACGTCCCATTGGTCACGGCCTACACCTATTAGGGGCGATTTCGAGCGCTAGGCCGAGGAGTACGGCTCGGGTCGAGCCGATATCTATTCGTCATGACCGAAGGAAACTGATGACAAAAAAATCGAGGGCCCCACCACATAAAAATATAAAAATGGTTCATACTCGCACTAGTAAAACTCCATCCATGGAAATTTACCATGGTTTGGCAACGTACAAAAATTACTATGGCTTGGCTATGCAAAAGTACCTAAGCAAGCCCAAACGACGTTTATGTGGAAAATATGGCATGTGTGGACCACACCTGGTAGGTGTAGCCTGCTATGTATGGTCGCATCCCGATGTTCACTTACGATTGCAAACGTCCATTGGTCACGGCCTACACCTATTAGGGCGACGAGCGCTAGGCCGTAGAGTACGGCCTTGGCCGAGCTGATATCTATTCGTCGTGACCGGCGGAACCAGATGACAAAAATCGAGGGCCCCACCACATAAAAATGTAAAAATGGTTCATACTCGCACTAGTAGGGAAACTCCATCCATGGAAATTTACCATGGTTTGGCAACTACAAAAATTACTATGGCTTGGCTATGCAAAAGTACCTACAAGCCCAAAACGACGTTTTATGCGGAAAATATGGCATGTGTGGACCACACGGGTAGGTGTAGGGGCGCTCGCTATGTATGGTCGTATCCGATGTTCACTTACGATTGCAAACGTCCATTGGTCACGGCCTACACCTATTAGGGCGACGAGCGCTAGGTCAGAGTACGGCTCTGCCGAGCTGATATCTATTCGCGGACCGGCGGAACCGATGACAAAAAATCGAGGGCCCCACCACATAAAAGTGTAAAAAATGGTTCATACTCGCACTAGTAGGGGAAACTCCATCAGTGGAAATTTACCATGGTTTGGCAACGTACAAAAATTACTATGGCTTGGCTATGCAAAAGTACCTACAAGCCCAAAAACGACGCTTTATGCGGAAATATGGCATGGTTGACCACACGGGTAGGTGTGGGCCGCTATGTATGGTCGCGTCCGATGTTCACTTACGATTGCAAACGTCCATTGGTCACGGCCTACACCTATTAGGGCGACGAGCGCTAGGTCAGAAAGTACGGCTCGGTCGAGCCGATATCTATTCGTCAGTGACCGAAGGAACCGATGACAAAAAATCGAGGGCCCCACCACATAAAAATGTAAAAATGGTTCATACTCACACTAGTAGGGAAACTCCATCCGTGGAAATTTACCATGGTTTGGCAACGTACAAAAATTACTATGGCTTGGCTATGCAAAAGTACCTACAAGCCCAAAACGACGCTTTTATGCGGAAAATATGGTACGCGGGGGACCACACGGAGGGTGAGGGCGCCATGTATGGTCGCATCCGATGTTCACTTACGATTGCAAACGCCCATTGGTCACGGCCTACACCTATTAGGGCGACGAGCGCTAGGCCGTAGAGTACGGTTCTCGGCCGAGGATATCTATTCGTCGTGACCGAAGGAACCGATGACAAAAAAAACGAGGGCCCCACCACATAAAAATGTAAAAATGGTTCATACTCGCACTAGTAGGGAAACTCCATCCATGGAAATTTACCATGGTTTGGCAACGCATACAAAAATTACTATGGCTTGGCTATGCAAAAGTACCTGGCTGCCCAAAACGACGCTTTGGCGAAAAATATGGTACGTGTGGACCACACTGTAGGTGTGTGGGCGCCGCTATGTATGGTCACGTCCGATGTTCACTTACGATTGCAAACATCCATTGGTCACGGCCTACACCTATTAGGGCGACGAGCGCTAGGTCAGAGTACGGCTCGGCCGAGCTCGATATCTATTCGCCGTGACCGAAGGAACCGATGACAAAAAAATCGAGGGCCCCACCACATAAAAATGTAAAAATGGTTCATACTCGCACTAGTAGGGAAACTCCATCCATGGAAATTTACCATGGTTTGGCAACGTACAAAAATTACTATGGCTTGGCTATGCAAAGTACCTACAAGCCCAAAACGACGCTTTATGCGAAAATATGGCATGTGTGGACCACACGGGTAGGTGTAGGGGCCGCTATGTATGGTCGCATCCGATGTTCACTTACGATTGCAAACGTCCATTGGTCACGGCCTACACCTATTAGGGCGACGAGCGCTAGGGCCAGAGTACGGCTCGGCCGAGCCGATATCTATTCGCCGTGACCGAAGGAACCAGATGACAAAAAATCGAGGGCCCCACCACATAAAAATGTAAAAATGGTTCATACTCACACTAGTAGGGAAACTCCATCCATGGAAATTTACCATGGTTTGGCAACGTACAAAAATTACTATGGCTTGGCTATGCAAAAGTACCTACAAGCCCAAAACGACGTTTTATGCGGAAAATATGGCATGTGTGGACCACACGGGTAGGTGTAGGGGCGCCGCTATGTATGGTCGCGTCCGATGTTCACTTACGATTGCAAACGTCCATTGGTCACGGCCTACACCTATTAGGGCGGACGAGCGCTAGGTCAGAGTACGGCTTTCTTGGCCGAGCCGATATCTATTCGTCGACCGAAGGAACCAATGACAAAAATCGAGGGCCCCACCACATAAAAATGTAAAAATGGTTCATACTCGCACTAGTAGGGAAACTCCATCCGTGGAAATTTACCATGGTTTGGCAACGTACAAAAATTACTATGGCTTGGCTATGCAAAAGTACCTACAAGCAAAAAACGACGTTTTATGCGGAAAATATGGCATGTGTGGACCACACGGGTAGGTGTAGGGGCGCCGCTATGTATGGTCGCGTCCGATGTTCACTTACGATTGCAAACGTCCATTGGTCACGGCCTACACCTATTAGGGCGACGAGCGCAGGCCGTAGAGTACGGCCTCGGCCGAGCTGATATCTATTCGTCGTGACCGAAGGAACCGATGACAAAAAAATCGAGGGCCCCACCACATAAAAATGTAAAAATGGTTCATACTCGCACTAGTAGGGAAACTCCATCCGTGGAAATTTACCATGGTTTGGCAACGTACAAAAATTACTATGGCTTGGCTATGCAAAAGTACCTACAAGCCCAAAACGACGTTTTATGCGGAAAATATGGCATGTGTGGACCCGTAGGTGTAGGGGCGCCGCTATGTATGGTCGCGTCCGATGTTCACTTACGATTGCAAACGTCCATTGGTCACGGCCTACACCTATTAGGGCGACGAGCGCTAGGTCAGAGTACGGCTTGGCCGAGCGATATCTATTCGTCATGACCGAAGGAACCGATGACAAAAAAATCGAGGGCCCCACCACATAAAAATGTAAAAATGGTTCATACTCGCACTAGTAGGGAAACTCCATCCATGGAAATTTACCATGGTTTGGCAACGTACAAAAATTACTATGGCTTGGCTATGCAAAAGTACCTACAAGCCCAAAACGACGTTTTATGCGGAAAATATGGCATGTGTGGACCACACGGGTAGGTGTAGGGGCGCCGCTATGTATGGTCGCGTCCGATGTTCACTTACGATTGCAAACGTCCATTGGTCACGGCCTACACCTATTAGGGCGACGAGCGCTAGGTCAGAGTACGGCTCGGTCGAGCTGATATCTATTCGTCGTGACCGAAGGAACCAGATGACAAAAAAATCGAGGGCCCCACCACATAAAAATGTAAAAATGGTTCATACTCGCACTAGTAGGGAAACTCCATCCATGGAAATTTACCATGGTTTGGCAACGTACAAAAATTACTATGGCTTGGCTATGCAAAAGTACCTACAAGCCCAAAACGACGTTTTATGCGGAAAATATGGCATGTGTGGACCACACGGGTAGGTGTAGGGGCGCCGCTATGTATGGTCGCGTCCGATGTTCACTTACGATTGCAAACGTCCATTGGTCACGGCCTACACCTATTAGGGCGACGAGCGCTAGGTCAGAGTACGGCTCGGGCGAGCCGATATCTATTCGTCGTGACCGAAGGAACCAGATGACAAAAAATCGAGGGCCCCACCACATAAAAATGTAAAAATGGTTCATACTCGCACTAGTAGGGAAACTCCATCCATGGAAATTTACCATGGTTTGGCAACGTACAAAAATTACTATGGCTTGGCTATGCAAAAGTACCTACAAGCCCAAAACGACGTTTTATGCGGAAAATATGGCATGTGTGGACCACACGGGTAGGTGTAGGGGCGCCGCTATGTATGGTCGCGTCCGATGTTCACTTACGATTGCAAACGTCCATTGGTCACGGCCTACACCTATTAGGGCGACGAGCGCTAGGCCGTCAGAGTACGGCTCGGCCGAGCCGATATCTATTCGTCGTGACCGAAGGAACCAGATGACAAAAATCGAGGGCCCCACCACATAAAAATGTAAAAATGGTTCATACTCGCACTAGTAGGGAAACTCCATCCGTGGAAATTTACCATGGTTTGGCAACGTGCAAAAAATTACTATGGCTTGGCTATGCAAAAGTACCTACAAGCCCAAAACGACGTTTTATGCGGAAAATATGGCATGTGTGGACCACACGGGTAGGTGTAGGGGCGCCGCTATGTATGGTCGCGTCCGATGTTCACTTACGATTGCAAACGTCCATTGGTCACGGCCTACACCTATTAGGGCGACGAGCGCTAGGCCAGAGAGTACGGCTCGGCCGAGCCGATATCTATTCGTCGTGACCGAAGGAACCGTGATGACAAAAAAATCGAGGGCCCCACCACATAAAAATGTAAAAATGGTTCATACTCGCACTAGTAGGGAAACTCCATCCATGGAAATTTACCATGGTTTGGCAACGTACAAAAATTACTATGGCTTGGCTATGCAAAAGTACCTACAAGCCCAAAACGACGCTTTATGCGGAAAATATGGCATGTGTGGACCACACGGGTAGGTGTAGGGGCGCCGCTATGTATGGTCGCGTCCGATGTTCACTTACGATTGCAAACGTCCATTGGTCACGGCCTACACCTATTAGGGCGACGAGCGCTAGGCCGTCAGAGTACGGCTCGGCCGAGCCGATATCTATTCGTCGTGACCGAAGGAACCGATGACAAAAAAATCGAGGGCCCCACCACATAAAAATGTAAAAATGGTTCATACTCGCACTAGTAGGGAAACTCCATCCATGGAAATTTACCATGGTTTGGCAACGTACAAAAATTACTATGGCTTGGCTATGCAAAAGTACCTACAAGCCCAAAACGACCTTTTATGCGGAAAATATGGCATGTGTGGACCACACGGGTAGGTGTAGGGGCGCCGCTATGTATGGTCGCGTCCGATGTTCACTTACGATTGCAAACGTCCATTGGTCACGGCCTACACCTATTAGGGCGACGAGCGCTAGGCCGTCAGAGTACGGCTCTGGCCGAGCCGATATCTATTCGTCGTGACCGAAGGAACCAGATGACAAAAAAATCGAGGGCCCCACCACATAAAAATGTAAAAATGGTTCATACTCGCACTAGTAGGGAAACTCCATCCATGGAAATTTACCATGGTTTGGCAACGTACAAAAATTACTATGGCTTGGCTATGCAAAAGTACCTACAAGCCCAAAACGACGTTTTATGCGGAAAATATGGCATGTGTGGACCACACGGGTAGGTGTAGGGGCGCCGCTATGTATGGTCGCGTCCGATGTTCACTTACGATTGCAAACGTCCATTGGTCACGGCCTACACCTATTAGGGCGACGAGCGCTAGGTCAGAGTACGGCTCTGGCCGAGCCGATATCTATTCGTCGTGACCGAAGGAACCAGATGACAAAAAAATCGAGGGCCCCACCACATAAAAATGTAAAAATGGTTCATACTCGCACTAGTAGGGAAACTCCATCCATGGAAATTTACCATGGTTTGGCAACGTACAAAAATTACTATGGCTTGGCTATGCAAAAGTACCTACAAGCCCAAAACGACGTTTTATGCGGAAAATATGGCATGTGTGGACCACACGGGTAGGTGTAGGGGCGCCGCTATGTATGGTCGCGTCCGATGTTCACTTACGATTGCAAACGTCCATTGGTCACGGCCTACACCTATTAGGGCGACGAGCGCTAGGTCAGAGTACGGCTCTGGCCGAGCCGATATCTATTCGTCGTGACCGAAGGAACCAGATGACAAAAATCGAGGGCCCCACCACATAAAAATGTAAAAATGGTTCATACTCGCACTAGTAGGGAAACTCCATCCGTGGAAATTTACCATGGTTTGGCAACGTACAAAAATTACTATGGCTTGGCTATGCAAAAGTACCTACAAGCCCAAAACGACGTTTTATGCGGAAAATATGGCATGTGTGGACCACACGGGTAGGTGTAGGGGCGCCGCTATGTATGGTCGCGTCCGATGTTCACTTACGATTGCAAACGTCCATTGGTCACGGCCTACACCTATTAGGGCGACGAGCGCTAGGCAGAGTACGGCTCGGCCGAGCCGATATCTATTCGTCGTGACCGAAGGAACCAGATGACAAAAAAATCGAGGGCCCCACCACATAAAAATGTAAAAATGGTTCATACTCGCACTAGTAGGGAAACTCCATCCATGGAAATTTACCATGGTTTGGCAACGTACAAAAATTACTATGGCTTGGCTATGCAAAAGTACCTACAAGCCCAAAACGACGCTTTATGCGGAAAATATGGCATGTGTGGACCACACGGGTAGGTGTAGGGGCGCCGCTATGTATGGTCGCGTCCGATGTTCACTTACGATTGCAAACGTCCATTGGTCACGGCCTACACCTATTAGGGCGACGAGCGCTAGGCCAGAGAGTACGGCTCTGGCCGAGCCGATATCTATTCGTCGTGACCGAAGGAACCAGATGACAAAAAAATCGAGGGCCCCACCACATAAAAATGTAAAAATGGTTCATACTCGCACTAGTAGGGAAACTCCATCCATGGAAATTTACCATGGTTTGGCAACGTACAAAAATTACTATGGCTTGGCTATGCAAAAGTACCTACAAGCCCAAAACGACGTTTTATGCGGAAAATATGGCATGTGTGGACCACACGGGTAGGTGTAGGGGCGCCGCTATGTATGGTCGCGTCCGATGTTCACTTACGATTGCAAACGTCCATTGGTCACGGCCTACACCTATTAGGGCGACGAGCGCTAGGCCGTAGAGTACGGCTCGGCCGAGCCGATATCTATTCGTCGTGACCGAAGGAACCAGATGACAAAAAAATCGAGGGCCCCACCACATAAAAATGTAAAAATGGTTCATACTCGCACTAGTAGGGAAACTCCATCCATGGAAATTTACCATGGTTTGGCAACGTACAAAAATTACTATGGCTTGGCTATGCAAAAGTACCTACAAGCCCAAAACGACGTTTTATGCGGAAAATATGGCATGTGTGGACCACACGGGTAGGTGTAGGGGCGCTATGTATGGTCGCGTCCGATGTTCACTTACGATTGCAAACGTCCATTGGTCACGGCCTACACCTATTAGGGCGACGAGCGCTAGGCCAGAGTACGGCTCTGGCCGAGCCGATATCTATTCGTCGTGACCGAAGGAACCGATGACAAAAAAATCGAGGGCCCCACCACATAAAAATGTAAAAATGGTTCATACTCGCACTAGTAGGGAAACTCCATCCGTGGAAATTTACCATGGTTTGGCAACGTACAAAAATTACTATGGCTTGGCTATGCAAAAGTACCTACAAGCCCAAAACGACGTTTTATGCGGAAAATATGGCATGTGTGGACCACACGGGTAGGTGTAGGGGCGCCGCTATGTATGGTCGCGTCCGATGTTCACTTACGATTGCAAACGTCCATTGGTCACGGCCTACACCTATTAGGGCGACGAGCGCTAGGCCAGAGTACGGCTCGGGCCGAGCCGATATCTATTCGTCGTGACCGAAGGAACCGATGACAAAAAAATCGAGGGCCCCACCACATAAAAATGTAAAAATGGTTCATACTCGCACTAGTAGGGAAACTCCATCCGTGGAAATTTACCATGGTTTGGCAACGTACAAAAATTACTATGGCTTGGCTATGCAAAAGTACCTACAAGCCCAAAACGACGTTTTATGCGGAAAATATGGCATGTGTGGACCACACGGGTAGGTGTAGGGGCGCCGCTATGTATGGTCGCGTCCGATGTTCACTTACGATTGCAAACGTCCATTGGTCACGGCCTACACCTATTAGGGCGACGAGCGCTAGGTCAGAGTACGGCTCTGGGCCGAGCCGATATCTATTCGTCGTGACCGAAGGAACCGATGACAAAAAAATCGAGGGCCCCACCACATAAAAATGTAAAAATGGTTCATACTCGCACTAGTAGGGAAACTCCATCCGTGGAAATTTACCATGGTTTGGCAACGTACAAAAATTACTATGGCTTGGCTATGCAAAAGTACCTACAAGCCCAAAACGACGTTTTATGCGGAAAATATGGCATGTGTGGACCACACGGGTAGGTGTAGGGGCGCCGCTATGTATGGTCGCGTCCGATGTTCACTTACGATTGCAAACGTCCATTGGTCACGGCCTACACCTATTAGGGCGACGAGCGCTAGGCAGAGTACGGCTCGGCCGAGCCGATATCTATTCGTCGTGACCGAAGGAACCGATGACAAAAAAATCGAGGGCCCCACCACATAAAAATGTAAAAATGGTTCATACTCGCACTAGTAGGGAAACTCCATCCATGGAAATTTACCATGGTTTGGCAACGTACAAAAATTACTATGGCTTGGCTATGCAAAAGTACCTACAAGCCCAAAACGACGTTTTATGCGGAAAATATGGCATGTGTGGACCACACGGGTAGGTGTAGGGGCGCCGCTATGTATGGTCGCGTCCGATGTTCACTTACGATTGCAAACGTCCATTGGTCACGGCCTACACCTATTAGGGCGACGAGCGCTAGGTCAGAGTACGGCTCGGCCGAGCCGATATCTATTCGTCGTGACCGAAGGAACCGATGACAAAAAAATCGAGGGCCCCACCACATAAAAATGTAAAAATGGTTCATACTCGCACTAGTAGGGAAACTCCATCCGTGGAAATTTACCATGGTTTGGCAACGTACAAAAATTACTATGGCTTGGCTATGCAAAAGTACCTACAAGCCCAAAACGACGTTTTATGCGGAAAATATGGCATGTGTGGACCACACGGGTAGGTGTAGGGGCGCCGCTATGTATGGTCGCGTCCGATGTTCACTTACGATTGCAAACGTCCATTGGTCACGGCCTACACCTATTAGGGCGACGAGCGCTAGGCCAGAGTACGGCTCTGGCCGAGCCGATATCTATTCGTCGTGACCGAAGGAACCGTATGACAAAAAAATCGAGGGCCCCACCACATAAAAATGTAAAAATGGTTCATACTCGCACTAGTAGGGAAACTCCATCCATGGAAATTTACCATGGTTTGGCAACGTACAAAAATTACTATGGCTTGGCTATGCAAAAGTACCTACAAGCCCAAAACGACGTTTTATGCGGAAAATATGGCATGTGTGGACCACACGGGTAGGTGTAGGGGCGCCGCTATGTATGGTCGCGTCCGATGTTCACTTACGATTGCAAACGTCCATTGGTCACGGCCTACACCTATTAGGGCGACGAGCGCTAGGTCAGAGTACGGCTCTGGCCGAGCCGATATCTATTCGTCGTGACCGAAGGAACCCGATGACAAAAAAATCGAGGGCCCCACCACATAAAAATGTAAAAATGGTTCATACTCGCACTAGTAGGGAAACTCCATCCATGGAAATTTACCATGGTTTGGCAACGTACAAAAATTACTATGGCTTGGCTATGCAAAAGTACCTACAAGCCCAAAACGACGTTTTATGCGGAAAATATGGCATGTGTGGACCACACGGTAGGTGTAGGGGCCGCTATGTATGGTCGCGTCCGATGTTCACTTACGATTGCAAACGTCCATTGGTCACGGCCTACACCTATTAGGGCGACGAGCGCTAGGTCAGAGTACGGCTCGGCCGAGCCGATATCTATTCGTCGACCGAAGGAACCAGATGACAAAAAAATCGAGGGCCCCACCACATAAAAATGTAAAAATGGTTCATACTCGCACTAGTAGGGAAACTCCATCCATGGAAATTTACCATGGTTTGGCAACGCAAAAAATTACTATGGCTTGGCTATGCAAAAGTACCTACAAGCCCAAAACGACGTTTTATGCGGAAAATATGGCATGTGTGGACCACACGGGTAGGTGTAGGGGCGCCGCTATGTATGGTCGCGTCCGATGTTCACTTACGATTGCAAACGTCCATTGGTCACGGCCTACACCTATTAGGGCGACGAGCGCTAGGCCGTCAGAGTACGGCTCTGGCCGAGCCGATATCTATTCGTCGTGACCGAAGGAACCAGATGACAAAAAAATCGAGGGCCCCACCACATAAAAATGTAAAAATGGTTCATACTCGCACTAGTAGGGAAACTCCATCCATGGAAATTTACCATGGTTTGGCAACGTACAAAAATTACTATGGCTTGGCTATGCAAAAGTACCTACAAGCCCAAAACGACGTTTTATGCGGAAAATATGGCATGTGTGGACCACACGGGTAGGTGTAGGGCGCCGCTATGTATGGTCGCGTCCGATGTTCACTTACGATTGCAAACGTCCATTGGTCACGGCCTACACCTATTAGGGCGACGAGCGCTAGGCCAGAGTACGGCTCGGCCGAGCCGATATCTATTCGTCGTGACCGAAGGAACCGATGACAAAAAATCGAGGGCCCCACCACATAAAAATGTAAAAATGGTTCATACTCGCACTAGTAGGGAAACTCCATCCATGGAAATTTACCATGGTTTGGCAACGTACAAAAATTACTATGGCTTGGCTATGCAAAAGTACCTACAAGCCCAAAACGACGTTTTATGCGGAAAATATGGCATGTGTGGACCACACGGGTAGGTGTAGGGGCGCCGCTATGTATGGTCGCGTCCGATGTTCACTTACGATTGCAAACGTCCATTGGTCACGGCCTACACCTATTAGGGCGACGAGCGCTAGGTCAGAGAGTACGGCTCTGGCCGAGCCGATATCTATTCGTCGTGACCGAAGGAACCAGATGACAAAAAAATCGAGGGCCCCACCACATAAAAATGTAAAAATGGTTCATACTCGCACTAGTAGGGAAACTCCATCCATGGAAATTTACCATGGTTTGGCAACGTACAAAAATTACTATGGCTTGGCTATGCAAAAGTACCTACAAGCCCAAAACGACGTTTTATGCGGAAAATATGGCATGTGTGGACCACACGGGTAGGTGTAGGGGCGCCGCTATGTATGGTCGCGTCCGATGTTCACTTACGATTGCAAACGTCCATTGGTCACGGCCTACACCTATTAGGGCGACGAGCGCTAGGCCAGAGTACGGCTCGGCCGAGCCGATATCTATTCGTCGTGACCGAAGGAACCGATGACAAAAAAATCGAGGGCCCCACCACATAAAAATGTAAAAATGGTTCATACTCGCACTAGTAGGGAAACTCCATCCATGGAAATTTACCATGGTTTGGCAACGTACAAAAATTACTATGGCTTGGCTATGCAAAAGTACCTACAAGCCCAAAACGACGTTTTATGCGGAAAATATGGCATGTGTGGACCACACGGGTAGGTGTAGGGGCGCCGCTATGTATGGTCGCGTCCGATGTTCACTTACGATTGCAAACGTCCATTGGTCACGGCCTACACCTATTAGGGCGACGAGCGCTAGGTCAGAGTACGGCTCTGGCCGAGCCGATATCTATTCGTCGTGACCGAAGGAACCGATGACAAAAAAATCGAGGGCCCCACCACATAAAAATGTAAAAATGGTTCATACTCGCACTAGTAGGGAAACTCCATCCATGGAAATTTACCATGGTTTGGCAACGTACAAAAATTACTATGGCTTGGCTATGCAAAAGTACCTACAAGCCCAAAACGACGTTTTATGCGGAAAATATGGCATGTGTGGACCACACGGGTAGGTGTAGGGGCGCCGCTATGTATGGTCGCGTCCGATGTTCACTTACGATTGCAAACGTCCATTGGTCACGGCCTACACCTATTAGGGCGACGAGCGCTAGGCCAGAGTACGGCTCGGCCGAGCCGATATCTATTCGTCGTGACCGAAGGAACCAGATGACAAAAAAATCGAGGGCCCCACCACATAAAAATGTAAAAATGGTTCATACTCGCACTAGTAGGGAAACTCCATCCATGGAAATTTACCATGGTTTGGCAACGTACAAAAATTACTATGGCTTGGCTATGCAAAAGTACCTACAAGCCCAAAACGACGTTTTATGCGGAAAATATGGCATGTGTGGACCACACGGGTAGGTGTAGGGGCGCCGCTATGTATGGTCGCGTCCGATGTTCACTTACGATTGCAAACGTCCATTGGTCACGGCCTACACCTATTAGGGCGACGAGCGCTAGGCCGTAGAGTACGGCTCGGCCGAGCCGATATCTATTCGTCGTGACCGAAGGAACCGATGACAAAAAAATCGAGGGCCCCACCACATAAAAATGTAAAAATGGTTCATACTCGCACTAGTAGGGAAACTCCATCCATGGAAATTTACCATGGTTTGGCAACGTACAAAAATTACTATGGCTTGGCTATGCAAAAGTACCTACAAGCCCAAAACGACGTTTTATGCGGAAAATATGGCATGTGTGGACCACACGGGTAGGTGTAGGGGCGCCGCTATGTATGGTCGCGTCCGATGTTCACTTACGATTGCAAACGTCCATTGGTCACGGCCTACACCTATTAGGGCGACGAGCGCTAGGTCAGAGAGTACGGCTCTGAGCCGAGCCGATATCTATTCGTCGTGACCGAAGGAACCGATGACAAAAAAATCGAGGGCCCCACCACATAAAAATGTAAAAATGGTTCATACTCGCACTAGTAGGGAAACTCCATCCATGGAAATTTACCATGGTTTGGCAACGTACAAAAATTACTATGGCTTGGCTATGCAAAAGTACCTACAAGCCCAAAACGACGTTTTATGCGGAAAATATGGCATGTGTGGACCACACGGGTAGGTGTAGGGGCGCGCTATGTATGGTCGCGTCCGATGTTCACTTACGATTGCAAACGTCCATTGGTCACGGCCTACACCTATTAGGGCGACGAGCGCTAGGCCAGAGTACGGCTCGGCCGAGCCGATATCTATTCGTCGTGACCGAAGGAACCAGATGACAAAAAAATCGAGGGCCCCACCACATAAAAATGTAAAAATGGTTCATACTCGCACTAGTAGGGAAACTCCATCCATGGAAATTTACCATGGTTTGGCAACGTACAAAAATTACTATGGCTTGGCTATGCAAAAGTACCTACAAGCCCAAAACGACGTTTTATGCGGAAAATATGGCATGTGTGGACCACACGGGTAGGTGTAGGGGCGCCGCTATGTATGGTCGCGTCCGATGTTCACTTACGATTGCAAACGTCCATTGGTCACGGCCTACACCTATTAGGGCGACGAGCGCTAGGCCAGAGTACGGCTCGGCCGAGCCGATATCTATTCGTCGTGACCGAAGGAACCGATGACAAAAAAATCGAGGGCCCCACCACATAAAAATGTAAAAATGGTTCATACTCGCACTAGTAGGGAAACTCCATCCATGGAAATTTACCATGGTTTGGCAACGTACAAAAATTACTATGGCTTGGCTATGCAAAAGTACCTACAAGCCCAAAACGACGTTTTATGCGGAAAATATGGCATGTGTGGACCACACGGGTAGGTGTAGGGGCGCCGCTATGTATGGTCGCGTCCGATGTTCACTTACGATTGCAAACGTCCATTGGTCACGGCCTACACCTATTAGGGCGACGAGCGCTAGGCAGTAGAGTACGGCTCGGTCGAGCTGATATCTATTCGTCGTGACCGAAGGAACCAGATGACAAAAAAATCGAGGGCCCCACCACATAAAAATGTAAAAATGGTTCATACTCGCACTAGTAGGGAAACTCCATCCGTGGAAATTTACCATGGTTTGGCAACGTACAAAAATTACTATGGCTTGGCTATGCAAAAGTACCTACAAGCCCAAAACGACGTTTTATGCGGAAAATATGGCATGTGTGGACCACACGGGTAGGTGTAGGGGCGCGCTATGTATGGTCGCGTCCGATGTTCACTTACGATTGCAAACGCCCATTGGTCACGGCCTACACCTATTAGGGCGACGAGCGCTAGGCCGTAGAGTACGGCTCTGGCCGAGCCGATATCTATTCGTCGTGACCGAAGGAACCAGATGACAAAAAAATCGAGGGCCCCACCACATAAAAATGTAAAAATGGTTCATACTCGCACTAGTAGGGAAACTCCATCCATGGAAATTTACCATGGTTTGGCAACGTACAAAAATTACTATGGCTTGGCTATGCAAAAGTACCTACAAGCCCAAAACGACGTTTTATGCGGAAAATATGGCATGTGTGGACCACACGGGTAGGTGTAGGGGCGCCGCTATGTATGGTCGCGTCCGATGTTCACTTACGATTGCAAACGTCCATTGGTCACGGCCTACACCTATTAGGGCGACGAGCGCTAGGCCAGAGAGTACGGCTCGGCCGAGCCGATATCTATTCGTCGTGACCGAAGGAACCGATGACAAAAAATCGAGGGCCCCACCACATAAAAATGTAAAAATGGTTCATACTCGCACTAGTAGGGAAACTCCATCCATGGAAATTTACCATGGTTTGGCAACGTACAAAAATTACTATGGCTTGGCTATGCAAAAGTACCTACAAGCCCAAAACGACGTTTTATGCGGAAAATATGGCATGTGTGGACCACACGGGTAGGTGTAGGGGCGCCGCTATGTATGGTCGCGTCCGATGTTCACTTACGATTGCAAACGTCCATTGGTCACGGCCTACACCTATTAGGGCGACGAGCGCTAGGTCAGAGTACGGCTCGGCCGAGCCGATATCTATTCGTCGTGACCGAAGGAACCATGACAAAAAATCGAGGGCCCCACCACATAAAAATGTAAAAATGGTTCATACTCGCACTAGTAGGGAAACTCCATCCGTGGAAATTTACCATGGTTTGGCAACGTACAAAAATTACTATGGCTTGGCTATGCAAAAGTACCTACAAGCCCAAAACGACGCTTTATGCGGAAAATATGGCATGTGTGGACCACACGGGTAGGTGTAGGGGCGCCGCTATGTATGGTCGCGTCCGATGTTCACTTACGATTGCAAACGTCCATTGGTCACGGCCTACACCTATTAGGGCGACGAGCGCTAGGTCAGAGAGTACGGCTCGGTCGAGCTGATATCTATTCGTCGTGACCGAAGGAACCAGATGACAAAAAATCGAGGGCCCCACCACATAAAAATGTAAAAATGGTTCATACTCGCACTAGTAGGGAAACTCCATCCATGGAAATTTACCATGGTTTGGCAACGTACAAAAATTACTATGGCTTGGCTATGCAAAAGTACCTACAAGCCCAAAACGACGTTTTATGCGGAAAATATGGCATGTGTGGACCACACGGGTAGGTGTAGGGGCGCCGCTATGTATGGTCGCGTCCGATGTTCACTTACGATTGCAAACGCCCATTGGTCACGGCCTACACCTATTAGGGGCGACGAGCGCTAGGTCAGAGAGTACGGCTCGGTCGAGCCGATATCTATTCGTCGTGACCGAAGGAACCGATGACAAAAATCGAGGGCCCCACCACATAAAAATGTAAAAATGGTTCATACTCGCACTAGTAGGGAAACTCCATCCGTGGAAATTTACCATGGTTTGGCAACGTACAAAAATTACTATGGCTTGGCTATGCAAAAGTACCTACAAGCCCAAAACGACGTTTTATGCGGAAAATATGGCATGTGTGGACCACACGGGTAGGTGTAGGGGCGCCGCTATGTATGGTCGCGTCCGATGTTCACTTACGATTGCAAACGTCCATTGGTCACGGCCTACACCTATTAGGGCGACGAGCGCTAGGCCGTAGAGTACGGCTCGGCCGAGCCGATATCTATTCGTCGTGACCGAAGGAACCGATGACAAAAAAATCGAGGGCCCCACCACATAAAAATGTAAAAATGGTTCATACTCGCACTAGTAGGGAAACTCCATCCATGGAAATTTACCATGGTTTGGCAACGTACAAAAATTACTATGGCTTGGCTATGCAAAAGTACCTACAAGCCCAAAACGACGTTTTATGCGGAAAATATGGCATGTGTGGACCACACGGGTAGGTGTAGGGGCGCGCTATGTATGGTCGCGGCCGATGTTCACTTACGATTGCAAACGTCCATTGGTCACGGCCTACACCTATTAGGGCGACGAGCGCTAGGCCGTAGAGTACGGCTCTGGCCGAGCCGATATCTATTCGTCGTGACCGAAGGAACCAGATGACAAAAAAATCGAGGGCCCCACCACATAAAAATGTAAAAATGGTTCATACTCGCACTAGTAGGGAAACTCCATCCATGGAAATTTACCATGGTTTGGCAACGTACAAAAATTACTATGGCTTGGCTATGCAAAAGTACCTACAAGCCCAAAACGACGTTTTATGCGGAAAATATGGCATGTGTGGACCACACGGTAGGTGTAGGGCGCCGCTATGTATGGTCGCGTCCGATGTTCACTTACGATTGCAAACGTCCATTGGTCACGGCCTACACCTATTAGGCGACGAGCGCTAGGTCAGAGTACGGCTCTGGCCGAGCCGATATCTATTCGTCGTGACCGAAGGAACCGTATGACAAAAAAATCGAGGGCCCCACCACATAAAAATGTAAAAATGGTTCATACTCGCACTAGTAGGGAAACTCCATCCATGGAAATTTACCATGGTTTGGCAACGTACAAAAATTACTATGGCTTGGCTATGCAAAAGTACCTACAAGCCCAAAACGACGTTTTATGCGAAAATATGGCATGTGTGGACCACACGGGTAGGTGTAGGGCCGCTATGTATGGTCGCGTCCGATGTTCACTTACGATTGCAAACGTCCATTGGTCACGGCCTACACCTATTAGGGCGACGAGCGCTAGGCCAGAGTACGGCTCGGGCGAGCCGATATCTATTCGTCGTGACCGAAGGAACCAGATGACAAAAAATCGAGGGCCCCACCACATAAAAATGTAAATTTTGGGCTTGTAGGTACTTTTGCATAGCCAAGCTATAGTAATTTTTGTACGTTGCCAAACCATGGTAAATTTCCACTGATGGAGTTTCCCTACTAGTGCGAGTATGAACCATTTTTACATTTTTTATGTGGTGGGGCCCTCGATTTTTTTGTCATCTAGTTCCTTCGGTCACGACGAATAGATATCAGCTCGACCGAGCCGTACTCTACGGCCTAGCGCTCGTCGCCCTAATAGGTGTAGGCCATGACCAATGGACGTTTGCAATCGTAAGTGAACATCGGACGCGACCATACATAGCGGCGCCCTACACCTACCCGTGTGGTCCACACATGCCATATTTTCCGCATAAAACGTCATTTTGGGCTTGTAGGTACTTTTGCATAGCCAAGCTATAGTAATTTTTGTACGTTGCCAAACCATGGTAAATTTCCACGATGGAGTTTCCCTACTAGTGCGAGTATGAACCATTTTTACATTTTTATGTGGTGGGGCCCTCGATTTTTTTGTCATCCGGTTCCTTCGGTCACGACGAATAGATATCAGCTCGACCGAGCCGTACTCTACGGCCTAGCGCTCGTCGCCCTAATAGGTGTAGGCCGTGACCAATGGACGTTTGCAATCGTAAGTGAACATCGGACACGACCATACATAGCGGCGCCCCTACACCTACCCGTGTGGTCCACACATGCCATATTTTCCGCATAAAACGTCGTTTTGGGCTTGTAGGTACTTTTGCATAGCCAAGCTATAGTAATTTTTGTACGTTGCCAAACCATGGTAAATTTCCACTGATGGAGTTTCCCTACTAGTGCGAGTATGAACCATTTTTACATTTTTATGTGGTGGGGCCCTCGATTTTTTTGTCATCAGGTTCCTTCGGTCACAACGAATAGATATCAGCTCGACCGAGCCGTACTCTACGGCCTAGCGCTCGTCGCCCTAATAGGTGTAGGCCGTGACCAATGGACGTTTGCAATCGTAAGTGAACATCGGACGCGACCATACATAGCGGCGCCCTACACCTACCCGTGTGGTCCACACATGCCATATTTTCCGCATAAAACGTCGTTTTGGGCTTGTAGGTACTTTTGCATAGCCAAGCTATAGTAATTTTTGTACGTTGCCAAACCATGGTAAATTTCCACGATGGAGTTTCCCTACTAGTGCGAGTATGAACCATTTTTACATTTTTATGTGGTGGGGCCCTCGATTTTTTTGTCATCTAGGTTCCTTCGGTCACGACGAATAGATATCGGCTCGACCGAGCCGTACTCTACCCTAGCGCTCGTCGCCCTAATAGGTGTAGGCCGTGACCAATGGACGTTTGCAATCGTAAGTGAACATCGGACGCGACCATACATAGCGGCGCCCCTACACCTACCCGTGTGGTCCACACATGCCATATTTTCCGCATAAAACGTCATTTTGGGCTTGTAGGTACTTTTGCATAGCCAAGCTATAGTAATTTTTGTACGTTGCCAAACCATGGTAAATTTCCATGGATGGAGTTTCCCTACTAGTGCGAGTATGAACCATTTTTACATTTTTATGTGGTGGGGCCCTCGATTTTTTTGTCATCTGGTTCCTTCGGTCACGACGAATAGATATCGGCTCGACCGAGCCGTACTCTGGCCTAGCGCTCGTCGCCCTAATAGGTGTAGGCCGTGACCAATGGACGTTTGCAATCGTAAGTGAACATCGGACGCGACCATACATAGCGGCGCCCCTACACCTACCCGTGTGGTCCACACATGCCATATTTTCCGCATAAAACGTCGTTTTGGGCTTGTTGGTACTTTTGCATAGCCAAGCTATAGTAATTTTTGTACGTTGCCAAACCATGGTAAATTTCCATGGATGGAGTTTCCCTACTAGTGCGAGTATGAACCTTTTTACATTTTTATGTGGTGGGGCCCTCGATTTTTTTGTCATCTGGTTCCTTCGGTCACGACGAATAGATATCAGCTCGACCGAGCCGTACTCTACGGCCTAGCGCTCGTCGCCCTAATAGGTGTAGGCCGTGACCAATGGACGTTTGCAATCGTAAGTGAACATCGGACACGACCATACATAGCGGCGCCCTACACCTACCCGTGTGGTCCACACATGCCATATTTTCCGCATAAAATGTCGTTTTGGGCTTGTAGGTACTTTTGCATAGCCAAGCTATAGTAATTTTTGTACGTTGCCAAACCATGGTAAATTTCCACTGATGGAGTTTCCCTACTAGTGCGAGTATGAACCATTTTTACATTTTTATGTGGTGGGGCCCTCGATTTTTTTGTCATCTGGTTCCTTCGGTCACGACGAATAGATATCGGCTCGGCCGAGCCGTACTCTACGGCCTAGCGCTCGTCGCCCTAATAGGTGTAGGCCGTGACCAATGGACGTTTGCAATCGTAAGTGAACATCGGACGCGACCATACATAGCGGCGCCCCTACACCTACCCGTGTGGTCCACACATGCCATATTTTCCGCATAAAACGTCGTTTTGGGCTTGTAGGTACTTTTGCATAGCCAAGCTATAGTAATTTTTGTACGTTGCCAAACCATGGTAAATTTCCACGGATGGAGTTTCCCTACTAGTGCGAGTATGAACCATTTTTACATTTTTATGTGGTGGGGCCCTCGATTTTTTTGTCATCTAGTTCCTTCGGTCACGACGAATAGATATCAGCTCGACCGAGCCGTACTCTACGGCCTAGCGCTCGTCGCCCTAATAGGTGTAGGCCGTGACCAATGGACGTTTGCAATCGTAAGTGAACATCGGACGCGACCATACATAGCGGCGCCCCTACACCTACCCGTGTGGTCCACACATGCCATATTTTCCGCATAAAACGTCGTTTTGGGCTTGTAGGTACTTTTGCATAGCCAAGCTATAGTAATTTTTGTACGTTGCCAAACCATGGTAAATTTCCACGATGGAGTTTCCCTACTAGTGCGAGTATGAACCATTTTTACATTTTTATGTGGTGGGGCCCTCGATTTTTTTGTCATCCGGTTCCTTCGGTCACGACGAATAGATATCGGCTCGACCGAGCCGTACTCTACGGCCTAGCGCTCGTCGCCCTAATAGGTGTAGGCCGTGACCAATGGACGTTTGCAATCGTAAGTGAACATCGGACATGCGACCATACATAGCGGCGCCCCTACACCTACTCGTGTGGTCCACACATGCCATATTTTCCGCATAAAACGTCGTTTTGGGCTTGTAGGTACTTTTGCATAGCCAAGCTATAGTAATTTTTGTACGTTGCCAAACCATGGTAAATTTCCAAGGATGGAGTTTCCCTACTAGTGCGAGTATGAACCATTTTTACATTTTTATGTGGTGGGGCCCTCGATTTTTTTGTCATCGGTTCCTTCGGTCACGACGAATAGATATCAGCTCGACCGAGCCGTACTCTACGGCCTAGCGCTCGTCGCCCTAATAGGTGTAGGCCGTGACCAATGGACGTTTGAAATCGTAAGTGAACATCGGACACGACCATACATAGCGGCGCCCCTACACCTACCCGTGTGGTCCACACATGCCATATTTTCCGCATAAAACGTCGTTTTGGGCTTGTAGGTACTTTTGCATAGCCAAGCTATAGTAATTTTTGTACGTTGCCAAACCATGGTAAATTTCCACGGATGGAGTTTCCCTACTAGTGCGAGTATGAACCATTTTTACATTTTTATGTGGTGGGGCCCTCGATTTTTTTGTCATCTGGTTCCTTCGGTCACGACGAATAGATATCAGCTCGACCGAGCCGTACTCTACGGCCTAGCGCTCGTCGCCCTAATAGGTGTAGGCCGTGACCAATGGACGTTTGCAATCGTAAGTGAACATCGGACATGACCATACATAGCGGCGCCCTACACCTACCCGTGTGGTCCACACATGCCATATTTTCCGCATAAAACGTCGTTTTGGGCTTGTAGGTACTTTTGCATAGCCAAGCTATAGTAATTTTTGTACGTTGCCAAACCATGGTAAATTTCCACTGATGGAGTTTCCCTACTAGTGCGAGTATGAACCATTTTTACATTTTTATGTGGTGGGGCCCTCGATTTTTTTGTCATCTGGTTCCTTCGGTCACGACGAATAGATATCAGCTCGACCGAGCCGTACTCTACGGCCTAGCGCTCGTCGCCCTAATAGGTGTAGGCCATGACCAATGGACGTTTGCAATCGTAAGTGAACATCGGATGCGACCATACATAGCGGTGCCCCTACACCTACCCGTGTGGTCCACACATGCCATATTTTCCGCATAAAACGTCGTTTTGGGCTTGTAGGTACTTTTGCATAGCCAAGCTATAGTAATTTTTGTACGTTGCCAAACCATGGTAAATTTCCATAGATGGAGTTTCCCTACTAGTGCGAGTATGAACCATTTTTACAATTTTATGTGGTGGGGCCCTCGATTTTTTTGTCACCTGGTTCCTTCGGTCACGACGAATAGATATCAGCTCGACCGAGCCGTACTCTACGGCCTAGCGCTCGTCGCCCTAATAGGTGTAGGCCGTGACCAATGGACGTTTGCAATCGTAAGTGAACATCGGACACGACCATACATAGCGGCGCCCCTACACCTACCCGTGTGGTCCACACATGCCATATTTTCCGCATAAAACGTCGTTTTGGGCTTGTAGGTACTTTTGCATAGCCAAGCTATAGTAATTTTTGTACGTTGCCAAACCATGGTAAATTTCCACGGATGGAGTTTCCCTACTAGTGCGAGTATGAACCATTTTTACATTTTTATGTGGTGGGGCCCTCGATTTTTTTGTCATCTGGTTCCTTCGGTCACGACGAATAGATATCAGCTCGACCGAGCCGTACTCTACGGCCTAGCGCTCGTCGCCCTAATAGGTGTAGGCCGTGACCAATGGACATTTGCAATCGTAAGTGAACATCGGACGCGACCATACATAGCGGCGCCCCTACACCTACCCGTGTGGTCCACACATGCCATATTTTCCGCATAAAACGTCGTTTTGGGCTTGTAGGTACTTTTGCATAGCCAAGCCATAGTAATTTTTGTACGTTGCCAAACCATGGTAAATTTCCACTGATGGAGTTTCCCTACTAGTGCGAGTATGAACCATTTTTACATTTTTTATGTGGTGGGGCCCTCGATTTTTTTGTCATCTTGGTTCCTTCGGTCACGACGAATAGATATCGGCTCGGCCGAGCCGTACTCTGGCCTAGCGCTCGTCGCCCTAATAGGTGTGGGCCGTGACCAATGGACGTTTGCAATCGTAAGTGAACATCGGACGCGACCATACATAGCGGCGCCCCTACACCTACCCGTGTGGTCCACACATGCCATATTTTCCGCATAAAACGTCGTTTTGGGCTTGTAGGTACTTTTGCATAGCCAAGCTATAGTAATTTTTGTACGTTGCCAAACCATGGTAAATTTCCACGATGGAGTTTCCCTACTAGTGCGAGTATGAACCATTTTTACATTTTTATGTGGTGGGGCCCTCGATTTTTTTGTCATCTGGTTCCTTCGGTCACGACGAATAGATATCAGCTCGACCGAGCCGTACTCTACGGCCTTGCGCTCGTCGCCCTAATAGTTGTAGGCCATGACCAATGGACGTTTGCAATCGTAAGTGAACATCGGACGTGACCATACATAGCGGCGCCCCTACACCTACCCGTGTGGTCCGCACATGCCATATTTTCCGCATAAAACGTCGTTTTGGGCTTGTAGGTACTTTTGCATAGCCAAGCCATAGTAATTTTTGTACGTTGCCAAACCATGGTAAATTTCCACGGATGGAGTTTCCCTACTAGTGCGAGTACGAACCATTTTTACATTTTTATGTGGTAGGGCCCTCAATTTTTTTGTCATCTTGTTCCTTCGGTCACGACGAATAGATATCCGCTCGACCGAGCTGTACTCTACGGCCTAGCTCTCGTCGCCCTAATAGGTGTGGGCCGTGACCAATGGACGTTTGCAATCGTAAGTGAACATCGGACGCGACCATACATAGCGGCGCCCCTACACCTACCCGTGTGGTCCACACATGCCATATTTTCCGCATAAAACGTCGTTTTGGGCTTGTAGGTACTTTTGCATAGCCAAGCTATAGTAATTTTTGTACGTTGCCAAACCATGGTAAATTTCCACTGATGGAGTTTCCCTACTAGTGCGAGTATGAACCATTTTTACATTTTTTATGTGGTGGGGCCCTCGATTTTTTTGTCATCTGGTTCCTTCGGTCACGACGAATAGATATCGGCTCGGCCGAGCCGTACTCTGACCCTAGCGCTCGTCGCCCTAATAGGTGTAGGCCGTGACCAATGGACGTTTGCAATCGTAAGTGAACATCGGACGCGACCATACATAGCGGCGCCCCTACACCTACCCGTGTGGTCCACACATGCCATATTTTCCGCATAAAACGTCGTTTTGGGCTTGTAGGTACTTTTGCATAGCCAAGCTATAGTAATTTTTGTACGTTGCCAAACCATGGTAAATTTCCACGATGGAGTTTCCCTACTAGTGCGAGTATGAACCATTTTTACATTTTTATGTGGTGGGGCCCTCGATTTTTTTGTCATCCGGTTCCTTCGGTCACGACGAATAGATATCGGCTCGGCCGAGCCGTACTCTGGCCTAGCGCTCGTCGCCCTAATAGGTGTAGGCCATGACCAATGGACGTTTGCAATCGTAAGTGAACATCGGATGCGACCATACATAGCGGCGCCCCTACACCTACCCGTGTGGTCCACACATGCCATATTTTCCGCATAAAACGTCGTTTTGGGCTTGTAGGTACTTTTGCATAGCCAAGCTATAGTAATTTTTGTACGTTGCCAAACCATGGTAAATTTCCATAGATGGAGTTTCCCTACTAGTGCGAGTATGAACCATTTTTACAATTTTATGTGGTGGGGCCCTCGATTTTTTTGTCATCTGGTTCCTTCGGTCACGACGAATAGATATCAGCTCGACCGAGCCGTACTCTACGGCCTAGCGCTCGTCGCCCTAATAGGTGTAGGCCGTGACCAATGGACGTTTGCAATCGTAAGTGAACATCGGACACGACCATACATAGCGGCGCCCCTACACCTACCCGTGTGGTCCACACATGCCATATTTTCCGCATAAAACGTCGTTTTGGGCTTGTAGGTACTTTTGCATAGCCAAGCCATAGTAATTTTTGTACGTTGCCAAACCATGGTAAATTTCCACGGATGGAGTTTCCCTACTAGTGCGAGTATGAACCATTTTTACATTTTTATGTGGTGGGGCCCTCGATTTTTTTGTCATCGGTTCCTTCGGTCACGACGAATAGATATCGGCTCGGCCGAGCCGTACTCTACGGCCTAGCGCTCGTCGCCCTAATAGGTGTAGGCCGTGACCAATGGACGTTTGCAATCGTAAGTGAACATCGGACGCGACCATACATAGCGGCGCCCCTACACCTACCCGTGTGGTCCACACATGCCATATTTTCCGCATAAAACGTCGTTTTGGGCTTGTAGGTACTTTTGCATAGCCAAGCCATAGTAATTTTTGTACGTTGCCAAACCATGGTAAATTTCCACGATGGAGTTTCCCTACTAGTGCGAGTATGAACCATTTTTACATTTTTATGTGGTGGGGCCCTCGATTTTTTTGTCATCTGGTTCCTTCGGTCACGACGAATAGATATCAGCTCGACCGAGCCGTACTCTACGACCTAGCGCTCGTCGCCCTAATAGGTGTAGGCCGTGACCAATGGACGTTTGCAATCGTAAGTGAACATCGGACGCGACCATACATAGCGGCGCCCCTACACCTACCCGTGTGGTCCACACATGCCATATTTTCCGCATAAAACGTCGTTTTGGGCTTGTAGGTACTTTTGCATAGCCAAGCCATAGTAATTTTTGCACGTTGCCAAACCATGGTAAATTTCCATGGATGGAGTTTCCCTACTAGTGCGAGTATGAACCATTTTTACATTTTTATGTGGTGGGGCCCTCGATTTTTTTGTCATCTTGTTCCTTTGGTCACGACGAATAGATATCCGCTCGGCCGAGCCGTACTCTACGGCCTAGCGCTCGTCGCCCTAATAGGTGTAGGCCATGACCAATGGACGTTTGCAATCGTAAGTGAACATCGGACGCGACCATACATAGCGGCGCCCCTACACCTACCCGTGTGGTCCACACATGCCATATTTTCCGCATAAAACGTCGTTTTGGGCTTGTAGGTACTTTTGCATAGCCAAGCCATAGTAATTTTTGTACGTTGCCAAACCATGGTAAATTTCCACGGATGGAGTTTCCCTACTAGTGCGAGTACGAACCATTTTTACATTTTTATGTGGTGGGGCCCTCGATTTTTTTGTCATCTTGTTCCTTCGGTCACGACGAATAGATATCCGCTCGACCGAGCCGTACTCTACGGCCTAGCGCTCGTCGCCCTAATAGGTGTGGGCCATGACCAATGGACGTTTGCAATCGTAAGTGAACATCGGACGCGACCATACATAGCGGCGCCCTACACCTACCCGTGTGGTCCACACATGCCATATTTTCCGCATAAAACGTCGTTTTGGGCTTGTAGGTACTTTTGCATAGCCAAGCTATAGTAATTTTTGTACGTTGCCAAACCATGGTAAATTTCCACGGATGGAGTTTCCCTACTAGTGCGAGTATGAACCATTTTTACATTTTTATGTGGTGGGGCCCTCGATTTTTTTGTCATCCGTTCCTTCGGTCACACGAATAGATATCGGCTCGACCGAGCCGTACTCTGACGGCCTAGCGCTCGTCGCCCTAATAGGTGTAGGCCGTGACCAATGGACGTTTGCAATCGTAAGTGAACATCGGACGCGACCATACATAGCGGCGCCCTACACCTACCCGTGTGGTCCACACATGCCATATTTTCCGCATAAAACGTCGTTTTGGGCTTGTAGGTACTTTTGCATAGCCAAGCCATAGTAATTTTTGCACGTTGCCAAACCATGGTAAATTTCCACGGATGGAGTTTCCCTACTAGTGCGAGTACGAACCATTTTTACATTTTTATGTGGTGGGGCCCTTGATTTTTTTGTCATCTTGTTCCTTTGGTCACGACGAATAGATATCCGCTCGACCGAGCCGTACTCTACGGCCTAGCGCTCGTCGCCCTAATAGGTGTGGGCCGTGACCAATGGACGTTTGCAATCGTAAGTGAACATCGGACACGACCATACATAGCGGCGCCCCTACACCTACCCGTGTGGTCCACACATGCCATATTTTCCGCATAAAACGTCGTTTTGGGCTTGTAGGTACTTTTGCATAGCCAAGCTATAGTAATTTTTGTACGTTGCCAAACCATGGTAAATTTCCACGGATGGAGTTTCCCTACTAGTGCGAGTATGAACCATTTTTACATTTTTATGTGGTGGGGCCCTCGATTTTTTTGTCATCGGTTCCTTCGGTCACGACGAATAGATATCAGCTCGACCGAGCCGTACTCTACGGCCTAGCGCTCGTCGCCCTAATAGGTGTAGGCCGTGACCAATGGACGTTTGCAATCGTAAGTGAACATCGGACGCGACCATACATAGCGGCGCCCCTACACCTACCCGTGTGGTCCGCACATGCCATATTTTCCGCATAAAACGTCGTTTTGGGCTTGTAGGTGCTTTTGCTTAGCCAAGCCATAGTAATTTTTGCACGTTGCCAAACCATGGTAAATTTCCACGGATGGAGTTTCCCTACTAGTGTGAGTACGAACCATTTTTACATTTTTATGTGGTAGGGCCCTTGATTTTTTTGTCATCTTGTTCCTTTGGTCACGACGAATAGATATCCGCTCGACCGAGCCGTACTCTACGGCCTAGCGCTCGTCGCCCTAATAGGTGTAGGCCGTGACCAATGGACGTTTGCAATCGTAAGTGAACATCGGACGCGACCATACATAGCGGCGCCCCTACACCTACCCGTGTGGTCCGCACATGCCATATTTTCCACATAAAACGTCGTTTTGGGCTTGTAGGTATTTTTGCATAGCCAAGCCATAGTAATTTTTGCACGTTGCCAAACCATGGTAAATTTCCACGGATGGAGTTTCCCTACTAGTGCGAGTACGAACCATTTTTACATTTTTATGTGGTGGGGCCCTCGATTTTTTTGTCATCTTGTTCCTTCGGTCACGACGAATAGATATCCGCTCGACCGAGCCATACTCTACGGCCTAGCGCTCGTCGCCCTAATAGGTGTGGGCCGTGACCAATGGACGTTTGCAATCGTAAGTGAACATCGGACGCGACCATACATAGCGGTGCCCCTACACCTACCCGTGTGGTCCACACATGCCATATTTTCCGCATAAAACGTCGTTTTGGGCTTGTAGGTACTTTTGCATAGCCAAGCCATAGTAATTTTTGCACGTTGCCAAACCATGGTAAATTTCCACGGATGGAGTTTCCCTACTAGTGCGAATACGAACCATTTTTACATTTTTATGTGGTGGGGCCCTCGATTTTTTTGTCATCTGGTTCCTTCGGTCACGACGAATAGATATCGGCTCGGCCGAGCCGTACTCTACGACCTAGCGCTCATCGCCCTAATAGGTGTAGGCCGTGACCAATGGATGTTTGCAATCGTAAGTGAACATCGGACGCGACCATACATAGCGGTGCCCCTACACCTACCCGTGTGGTCCACACATGCCATATTTTCCGCATAAAACGTCGTTTTGGGCTTGTAGGTACTTTTGCATAGCCAAGCTATAGTAATTTTTGTACGTTGCCAAACCATGGTAAATTTCCATGGATGGAGTTTCCCTACTAGTGCGAGTATGAACCATTTTTACATTTTTATGTGGTGGGGCCCTCGATTTTTTTGTCATCTAGTTCCTTCGGTCACGACGAATAGATATCAGCTCGACCGAGCCGTACTCTACGGCCTAGCGCTCGTCGCCCTAATAGGTGTAGGCCGTGACCAATGGACGTTTGCAATCGTAAGTGAACATCGGACGCGACCATACATAGCGGCGCCCCTACACCTACCCGTGTGGTCCACACATGCCATATTTTCCGCATAAAACGTCGTTTTGGGCTTGTAGGTACTTTTGCATAGCCAAGCCATAGTAATTTTTGCACGTTGCCAAACCATGGTAAATTTCCACGGATGGAGTTTCCCTACTAGTGCGAGTACGAACCATTTTTACATTTTTATGTGGTAGGGCCCTCGATTTTTTTGTCATCTTGTTCCTTCGGTCACGACGAATAGATATCCGCTCGACCAAGCCGTACTCTACGGCCTAGCGCTCGTCGCCCTAATAGGTGTGGGCCATGACCAATGGACGTTTGCAATCGTAAGTGAACATCGGACGCGACCATACATAGCGGCGCCCCTACACCTACCCGTGTGGTCCACACATGCCATATTTTCCGCATAAAACGTCGTTTTGGGCTTGTAGGTACTTTTGCATAGCCAAGCTATAGTAATTTTTGCACGTTGCCAAACCATGGTAAATTTCCACTGATGGAGTTTCCCTACTAGTGCGAGTACGAACCATTTTTACATTTTTATGTGGTGGGGCCCTCAATTTTTTTGTCATCTGGTTCCTTCGGTCACGACGAATAGATATCAGCTCGACCGAGCCGTACTCTACGGCCTAGCGCTCGTCGCCCTAATAGGTGTGGGCCGTGACCAAAGGATGTTTGCAATCGTAAGTGAACATCGGACGCGACCATACATAGCGGCGCCCCTACACCTACCCGTGTGGTCCACACATGCCATATTTTCCGCATAAAACGTCGTTTTGGGCTTGTAGGTACTTTTGCATAGCCAAGCTATAGTAATTTTTGCACGTTGCCAAACCATGGTAAATTTCCACGATGGAGTTTCCCTACTAGTGCGAATACGAACCATTTTTACATTTTTATGTGGTGGGGCCCTCGATTTTTTTGTCATCTTGGTTCCTTCGGTCACGACGAATAGATATCCGCTCGGCCGAGCCGTACTCTACGGCCTAGCGCTCGTCGCCCTAATAGGTGTAGGCCGTGACCAATGGACGTTTGCAATCGTAAGTGAACATCGGACGCGACCATACATAGCGGCGCCCCTACACCTACCCGTGTGGTCCACACATGCCATATTTTCCGCATAAAACGTCGTTTTGGGCTTGTAGGTACTTTTGCATAGCCAAGCCATAGTAATTTTTGCACGTTGCCAAACCATGGTAAATTTCCACGGATGGAGTTTCCCTACTAGTGCGAGTACGAACCATTTTTACATTTTTATGTGGTGGGGCCCTCGATTTTTTTGTCATCTTGTTCCTTCGGTCACGACGAATAGATATCCGCTCGACCAAGCCGTACTCTACGGCCTAGCGCTCGTCGCCCTAATAGGTGTGGGCCATGACCAATGGACGTTTGCAATCGTAAGTGAACATCGGACGCGACCATACATAGCGGCGCCCTACACCTACCCGTGTGGTCCACACATGCCATATTTTCCGCATAAAACGTCGTTTTGGGCTTGTAGGTACTTTTGCATAGCCAAGCCATAGTAATTTTTGCACGTTGCCAAACCATGGTAAATTTCCACGATGGAGTTTCCCTACTAGTGCGAGTACGAACCATTTTTACATTTTTATGTGGTGGGGCCCTCGATTTTTTTGTCATCTTGTTCCTTCGGTCACGACGAATAGATATCAGCTCGACCGAGCCGTACTCTACGGCCTAGCGCTCGTCGCCCTAATAGGTGTGGGCCATGACCAATGGATGTTTGCAATCGTAAGTGAACATCGGACGCGACCATACATAGCGGCGCCCCTACACCTACCCGTGTGGTCCACACATGCCATATTTTCCGCATAAAACGTCGTTTTGGGCTTGTAGGTACTTTTGCATAGCCAAGCTATAGTAATTTTTGTACGTTGCCAAACCATGGTAAATTTCCACGGATGGAGTTTCCCTACTAGTGCGAATACGAACCATTTTTACATTTTTATGTGGTGGGGCCCTCGATTTTTTTGTCATCTGGTTCCTTCGGTCACGACGAATAGATATCGGCTCGGCCAGAGCCGTACTCTGGCCTAGCGCTCGTCGCCCTAATAGGTGTGGGCCGTGACCAATGGATGTTTGCAATCGTAAGTGAACATCGGACGCGACCATACATAGCGGCGCCCCTACACCTACCCGTGTGGTCCACACATGCCATATTTTCCGCATAAAACGTCGTTTTGGGCTTGTAGGTACTTTTGCATAGCCAAGCTATAGTAATTTTTGTACGTTGCCAAACCATGGTAAATTTCCATGGATGGAGTTTCCCTACTAGTGCGAATATGAACCATTTTTACATTTTTATGTGGTGGGGCCCTCGATTTTTTTGTCATCTAGTTCCTTCGGTCACGACGAATAGATATCGGCTCGGCCGAGCCGTACTCTATGGCCTAGCGCTCGTCGCCCTAATAGGTGTAGGCCGTGACCAATGGACGTTTGCAATCGTAAGTGAACATCGGACGCGACCATACATAGCGGCGCCCCTACACCTACCCGTGTGGTCCACACATGCCATATTTTCCGCATAAAACGTCGTTTTGGGCTTGTAGGTACTTTTGCATAGCCAAGCCATAGTAATTTTTGCACGTTGCCAAACCATGGTAAATTTCCACGGATGGAGTTTCCCTACTAGTGCGAGTACGAACCATTTTTACATTTTTATGTGGTGGGGCCCTCGATTTTTTTGTCATCTTGTTCCTTCGGTCACGACGAATAGATATCCGCTCGACCAAGCCGTACTCTACGGCCTAGCGCTCGTCGCCCTAATAGGTGTGGGCCATGACCAATGGATGTTTGCAATCGTAAGTGAACATCGGACGCGACCATACATAGCGGCGCCCCTACACCTACCCGTGTGGTCCACACATGCCATATTTTCCGCATAAAACGTCGTTTTGGGCTTGTAGGTACTTTTGCATAGCCAAGCCATAGTAATTTTTGCACGTTGCCAAACCATGGTAAATTTCCACGGATGGAGTTTCCCTACTAGTGCGAGTATGAACCATTTTTACATTTTTATGTGGTGGGGCCCTCGATTTTTTTGTCATCGGTTCCTTCGGTCACGACGAATAGATATCGGCTCGGCCGAGCCGTACTCTGACGGCCTAGCGCTCGTCGCCCTAATAGGTGTGGGCCGTGACCAATGGATGTTTGCAATCGTAAGTGAACATCGGACGCGACCATACATAGCGGCGCCCCTACACCTACCCGTGTGGTCCACACATGCCATATTTTCCGCATAAAACGTCGTTTTGGGCTTGTAGGTACTTTTGCATAGCCAAGCCATAGTAATTTTTGCATGTTGCCAAACCATGGTAAATTTCCACGGATGGAGTTTCCCTACTAGTGCGAGTACGAACCATTTTTACATTTTTATGTGGTGGGGCCCTCGATTTTTTTGTCATCTGGTTTCCTTCGGTCACGACGAATAGATATCGGCTCGGCCGAGCCGTACTCTGGCCTAGCGCTCGTCGCCCTAATAGGTGTGGGCCGTGACCAATGGATGTTTGCAATCGTAAGTGAACATCGGACGCGACCATACATAGCGGCGCCCCTACACCTACCCGTGTGGTCCACACATGCCATATTTTCCGCATAAAACGTCGTTTTGGGCTTGTAGGCACTTTTGCATAGCCAAGCTATAGTAATTTTTGTACGTTGCCAAACCATGGTAAATTTCCACTGATGGAGTTTCCCTACTAGTGCGAGTATGAACCATTTTTACATTTTTATGTGGTGGGGCCCTCGATTTTTTTGTCATCGGTTCCTTCGGTCACGACGAATAGATATCGGCTCGACCGAGCCGTACTCTACGGCCTAGCGCTCGTCGCCCTAATAGGTGTGGGCCATGACCAATGGATGTTTGCAATCGTAAGTGAACATCGGACGCGACCATACATAGCGGCACCCCTACACCTACCCGTGTGGTCCACACATGCCATATTTTCCGCATAAAACGTCGTTTTGGGCTTGTAGGTACTTTTGCATAGCCAAGCCATAGTAATTTTTGCACGTTGCCAAACCATGGTAAATTTCCACGGATGGACTAGTGCGAGTACGAACCATTTTTACATTTTTATGTGATTTGTCGGGTCGAATATGACGGGTGGACCCGCGAGGTGACCAATGTGTTACGGCGAGAGAGAGCGAATTCGGCAAGTGCATATGCGGTCGGCTAATTTCCATGTGTTCGGCAAATGGCCAAGCGGTCGGCAATTGCTTTATTTGAAGGCGGAGAAAGGAAAAAGGAAGCGATCGAAAAGGGAAGGAGTCGTGATGATCAAGGACTCCGATTATGGATAGAGTTAGCATGTCTTTGTCTTTCCAATTTTGGTTAGATAGTTCGTAAGTGCTTAGGACTCATGTTTTGTCCGGGGTATAAATATAAACCCTCGACCATTGTAATAGGGTTCACAACCAAATCAATACAACCGGCTACGCGCCACCCTTCGAGTCCTTTAGTCGTGTCGTCGAGTTCTTCGAGAGGGCCAATCGATCCGTCGACCTCCGTAAGTCCCGGCAACCTTGTTATCATGTCTAGTATCGTGCGGCGGATTTAGATGTGATGCAAGTAGTCTCATCCGTTTTGCTTAGTATCGTGCGGTGGATTTAAGCTTAATGATGGGAAGTTTTTGCTTGTGCCTTGTATCGTGCGGCGGATTAAGACATGAGTAAAGATAGTTATCGGCTCTTTTAGATTTGGCAAGATCTAATAGATTCATTAAGTTATCACGTGTTGCATGCTTTATTTAATGTTTAATTATTTGCAACACTCTTTTGCCCAATCTAGATTGATACTCTTTCGGCTTGTTGATCGTTCCTTTCATGCTTATTCAATACCGAGTAGATCAAGCTCATATAGCCGAATTAGATCGATCTAGATTGTTACATGTTGCGGGTTCATTCACGTTATATGTAGATAAGCCTTGACGGGACCGGGTGCCGTGCGGCGGATGCGGGTCTTTGGGTTACTCTAGAGCTAGTCATCCGGTGGACTAGAGATCGGTTTAATCGATAGGCTCCTTTTACATGTTGCTTGTTTGTTCCTTCTTCATGGACCCCGATTCGGCAATCTTGCCGATACGGTTATGCTTATACATGTAGCAAGTATCTATAGATCTGTTAGATAATTATATGCTTTTAGCTCTTTATTGCTAGATTGTATCATGCGGTGGATTGATCTAGTAGCAAGGAGTGGTGTAAATTCATAGTGAGTGGTATCATGCGGTGGATTAGCTTGCTTGGGTTTATGCTCGACGGGTTTATGAAGGCTAGACGTGCGCGAGACTAGTTGGAGTAGCCTATGCATGTGTTGTTTAGTAGATTTCTATTTATAAGTTACTTATTCTTAATTTTTAGTGCTTAAAGATGCTTTAAACATGAGATGTAGTTTGATATGCTTCAATGATTTAATCTTGTTCAAACATGTCTTCATTTACTTATTCGGCTAGTTTGTTCTGTTTACATCGGTTATGTTACTTTAGCCGAATGAACGCATCTGTTGGCGAGATAGCTTCCATAGCTATGTGTCGTCGTAAGTGGCTTGGGGCCGTAAAGATGGAACCTGTCTCGGTCTCACCCAGGCACGTTCCGGTTATGATCTTACCGTTTTATCCCTTGTCGATTTTCGGTCAAATCGGCGGCACGCCACCGGATTCGACGCCGGGCACCCGATTGAAGCTAGGCTTTCCGGCTTCTTGTGTGTGAGACGCGGGGTGGTCACATTTTGCGTCAACACACTTTTTGGCACGCCCGGTGGGACAACTTCTCAATATAAGATGGGATCGGAAATTGACAATAGTCACGTTACGAACGTGACCATGGACGAGCCGCCGCCGAGCAACGCCCGGATGGTGGAGCAAGCAATGGAACAATTTCATCGAAATGTCGATGTCCTTTTCCAAGAACAAGAGTGGCGAAGTGATGATCAAGCAAGCACGCCACGAGTTCTTCTCGTCGTCGATCGATGTTACGACGAGGAGGAGATGCGAGGGGTAGTTGGAGCCATCTACAAAGGCTGTAGGAGACACTATGTTGAATCACAACACGGCTTTTCGGGCACCTTCCGCAAAATCATGGCTGAAACTTTTGGTCCGGTAGTTGACAAACGATTTGAAGCAAGATTTGGAGAGCTTCTTGGGCCGGTGTACTTCAACACTCGGCAATCTTCGGGGAAGTCAAGCTGGAGGAGAAGAGATAATCGGTACAAGCAAAGATGGAGCTATTCATGATGGAAAAGAGAAGCCTCCTGTGACCGAAGCAGCAAACTCATGGTCGGGTAGCTTTTGGTGCGACAACGAGATATACACATCTGCTTATAAGATTTCTCCGGTAGCAAACAGATTGCGAGAAGAGTGTCTATGGAGATGGGTATAGTGAATTCACGATTACGGTGCTCTGGATGCTTTGCCGAATCCGGGATACGGGAGTGCATCGGGAGTGCCTTCTAGGAGACGGGAGCAAAAGATGCAAATGATGAGCTCCTAAAGCGGAATGGCTGATATGATGCGAGAATCAATTCGGCTGAAACCAAAGCATCGAGACATATGCATACAAATCTCCTTTCCCGAAATGGTACAATAGGGTAGCTCTTCCACCAAGAGTTAAACCACCAACGGATTTGACCAAATTCTCTCGGTCGGGATGATACCGATACCATTGAGCATGTCGGTAGATATCGATGCAACTTGGAGAAGCCTGCTGGCGATGAAGCTTGGAGGATCGAGATATTTTCCTATGTCTCTACGGGGCCGGCTTTCACATGGTTTGCATCGCGGCCGGCCAATTCCATTGGTACATGGGCGGAATTGGAGCAAAAGTTCCATTCATACTTTTATACGGGAACCAATGAGAAGAAGATGGTTGATCTGTGGTCTATGAGGATGAAAACTGCGAGACACCAATGGAGTATCTCCGCAGATTCGGAGAAGCAAAGAACATGTGCTATTCTCGACTATTCGATGATCGGCTTGCACAATTGGTCATTGCGGGCATCTTTGCCACATATTAGAGACAAGCTATTCGGCATGGAGTTTGAAGATCTTGGACAGCTTGCACAAAAGCGCGACAATGAATAATCAAGCCCAAGGGTTCGAAGAGATGCTCGTTTTCGGAAGAACGGTGCAACCTGTTGATATGTATCGGATTTACGGAGGAAGCATCGAATATGAAGATGAAGATGAAGTAGGCTGCTGCGAGTTGACCTGGACAAAAGAGCCTACTTTGGTCGATCATCGATGGGTGAAGCGGCGAAAGGGATCTTATGATTTTGATGTCGATAAAGCGATAAGCTCTTTTTGTATCGGTCCAAGAAGGACGCGTTAAGGCTGCCGAAAGGACATCCTATCTTTGCGCCACGAAGGAGTAAAGGATAAGAAATCTTGTGGATTTCATGATACAAACTCTCATCATATCAATGATTGCCGAGTGTTCGAGTAAAAATTCGAAAGGCTATTCAAGATGGATACTTAAGATTTGATGGCAAGATGAAAGTAGACAAGAACCCATTCCCTCGAACATGGTCTCTTTCTCCATAGGCATGGTTGATGCCGGTGAGTCCAAGGAAAAGGGAAAGATGAAGGTTCGACATCGAAAGAGCCAAAGAGATTGGTTACTCATTGACCCTAATCGGCAAGTTACCAAGGAGGAAGTGCAACAAGCGCGGTTCAAGAATAGCCGAACGAGAGAAGGATCAAACTTCGGATGCGGCTAAGGAAATTGCCGAATACACGCTGATCCGAAGCGCGGGGTTACAACACGACACTTATTGAATAAGTGGCAATGGGAAAAGAAGATGGAGTATGATGAGGAACAGCGGTACATTGAGGAGGAGCGCGGGTTCATGGCGAACGTCGGAGATATGAAGCGAAGTGCGCCAAAGGGAACAAGAAGAATACGGGGAGAGAGCAAGAGCAATCTCATTGGAATTGTTCCTTCTTCGGTTTCTTGTTGGAATGAAGGCTTGAAATTGCCTGCCGAAACAATTGCCACGAATGCGGTGATCAATATTCGGAGTACGAGGCAATCTCGAGTCAACCGCCGTCCCGTTCATGATAGACTTGGGATGAAAGTTCCGAGAGAACGATCGGCGCCTAAAAATAAACGGTTTTGATGGATATCGAGAGGAAAAGATTTGCGGACCAAACATGGGCTCACGGTAGTGTCCATACTACGGAAGAGAGCTCCTACGAGATGGCAAAAAGGTCAATGGTGCCCTCCTGGTGCGGAAAAGCCGAAAGAGAAGAGTTCGGCGTTTGAGAAATCAAGAGATGAAGCGGGGAAATAGCCAAAAAGAAGCCGGTATGGCGTCCTAAGAAAAAGGATGGTGGACGGGGCCCATCGGCTAATACTAACATGGTGTTCTTCATTCCATTAGAGTTTAGAGCTCCGAAGACCAAGAAGTGCAAGATGAGGTATATTGATTTTGATGAGGCGAATGCCGAGACTGATGGCTCAACTTGTGTTGACTCGGCAAGCAATCTTTGATAAGCCGGTTAAAAATCGTCATCGAAACCATTGTACTTGAAGGGATATGTCAATGGCAAGCCTTTAACTAAGATGCTTGTTGATGGAGGGGCTGCTATCAATATTATGCCCTATGCTACTTTCGGGAAACTTGGTATGACAAATGAAGATTTGCTTTGCATGACATGATCCTTAGAGATTTTGCTTGGCAATGCTTCGATACTCGTGGAGCGGTACATGTGGAGCTATGATTGGATCCAAGACCTTGATCACTACCTTCTTTGTCATTGATGGCAAGGGGGCATATAGCATGCTTACGGGAAGGGATTGGATCCATGCTAATTGCTTGTATACCCTCAACTATGCATCAAATCCTTATTCGGTGGGTAGGAGATGATGTAGAAGTTGTTCGGTGATGATTCGGTGAGTGTTGCCACTTCGAGCCTGCTTATTGGGAGTATGATGGACTAGATTGCCTTTCGGGTAAGGTATGGAAAGAAGGTCCTGTCAATGTGTTCGACGGGGATCAACGGCCCGATCCAAGCGATCGGCTCGACGACGGTAACTTTTAATGGGCAATCCAATCGATGGCAACAAAGGCAAATTGGGTCGTGGTTTCATGTCGGCCGACAAATTAGAAGAAATCAATGTTGGTGATAGCACAAAGTCAAGGCCGATGTATATCGGTGCAAATTTAGACCCGAGAATATAAATTGAAGTTAATAGAGTTGCTTTGAATGAGTTCAAAGATTGTTTTGCTTGGGATTACACGAGAGATGCCTGGTTGGATCGATCAATTGTTGAGCATAAGCTGCCTATAAAACCTGGATTTCGTCCTTTCAAACAACCTCCACGGAAAATCTATAAAGAGGAGGTATTGGCCGATGTAAAGAAAGAGATTGAGAGATTAATTGAAGCAAACTTTATTCGGCCATGCGGTATGCGAAATGGATTTCAAATATAGTACTGTCTACAAGAAGAATGGAAAGATGAGGGTATGCATAGATTTCGAGAGATCTCAACAAAGCTACTCCAATGGATGGATACCCAATGCCGGTTGCCGATTTATTAGTGGATGCGCGCGAGGTTATGAAGTTATCGGTTTATGGATGGCAATGCGGCTACAATCAGATTTTCATGGCGGTTGAAGATATTGCAAAGGCGCATTCGGATGTCCTGGTCACATTGGATTGTTTGAGTGGATAGTGATGACATTTGGATTGAAGAATCTTTGGTGCAACTTATCGAGAGAGCCATGAACTATATCTTTCATGAGTTAATCGGCAAGATTGTAGAAATTTATATTGATGATGTAGTAGTCAAATCCGAGGAGACCATGAAGGACATTTAGCCGATTTAAGAAAGACTTTGGAGTGCACAAGGAGACATGGCTTAAAGATGAATCCAAACAAGTGTGCTTTTGGAGTCTCGGTTTGGTGAGTTTTTAGGGTTCTTGATCCACAAAGGAGGGATAGAAGTTGGAAAAAAGAGCATGGAAGCAATAGACAAAGTTGTGCCCCCAACTAACCTTACGAAATTGCAATCATTCTTTGGGCAAGGTCAATTTCGTGAGAAGATTCATATCCAATTTATCGAAAAGAGTGTTGCCTTTCTCTCCATTGTTGAAGCTCAAGAAAGATCGAAATTTATGCAGGGTGACATACGGCAAAAGGCTTTTGATGAAATCAAGCAATATATGAAGGCACCGCCCGATGTTGGTACCTCCACAACTTGAGAAGCCTTTCAAGGCTGTATGTGGCGGCCGATAGCCTAACAATAGGATCGGCCCTTATGCAAGAGTTTGATGGAAAAGAGAGAGTAATAGCTTACCTTAGCCGAAAACTGTTAGATCCTGAAACAAGGTATTCGGCTATAGAAAAGCTCTGTTTGTGTGTTTATTACTCATGCACCAAATTTCGGCACTATTTGTTAAATGCCGAATGTGTGGTTATATCTAGTTTTGATGTAATTAAACACATGTTGTCAATGCCGATTTTAAGTGGGAGAATCGGCAAATGGGTATTAGCAGCACCGTCGAGTTTAATTTAAAGTATGAGTCGGCAAAAGCGGTGAAAGGACGGGCAATTGCTGATTTTATTACTCAACATCGTGATTTATCTTGATATGATTAACATTGCCCCATGGGCATTATTTTTTGATGGATCATCATGTGACAAAGGTGGTGGTGCTGGTATTCTTTTGATATCCCCACGTGGAAAGATATTTGAGTTTGCTTTTTCAATTGAATATCCTGTCACTAACAACCAAGCGAGTATGAGGCTTTGCTTAGAGGGCTTCGGGCCATTGGTAGAACGAAGGCATTCTTCTTGTTGAGGTATTTGGTGATTACGAATTGGTAATCAATCGGTTGACGGGACAATATGAATGCAAAAATGATGTCTTGCAAGGGTACCATGAACAATGTAGGGAACTTCGAAAAGTTTTTCGTAGTTACTTTGCATCATATACCCGAGCACAATGGAGAAGCAAATAAATTAGCTCAAGCATACGGATATCGGAAAATCATGAAGTCTATACGACGAAAGAAGATGTTTTCAATTCGATCGGATAAGTAATGGCTGGAGAAGTGACATTATCAACTATCGAAAGATCCATCTCAAAGAGTTTCCGGAGGCTCGGGTATAAGGCATTTAAATTTGTGCTTCTTGATGATCGGTTGTACCACAAGTCTATAGATGGAGTGTTGCTCAAATGCTTGAGCCAAGAAGAAGCTAAGAAGATTATGTTTGAAGTCCATGAAGGAGCTTGTGGTGCACATCGATCGGCTTACCGAATGAAATGGATAATAAGGAGGACGGGGTACTTTTGGCCGACTATGTTGGAGGATTGCTTTGAATATTACAAAGGGTGTCGAGATTGTCGAGATATTTGGTAATGTTCGGAGAGCACCTGCATCGTTACAATCCGATAATTAAACCTTGGCCGTTCGGAGGATGGGGTATAGATTTAATTGGACGAGATCAATCCTCCATCTAGCAAAGGACACAAGTTTGTGTTGCTAGCAACAGATTATTTCACCAAGTGGGTTGAAGCTATCCCTTTGAAAAAGGTCACATCGAGAAAATATGATCGGTTTTGTCAAGGAACATATAATTCATAGGTTTGGGATTCCACAGAGACCATTACAAGCGATCGGGGACTCGGTTCACTTCTTCGTTTTGTGATTTTGCCGAAAACATGGGGATAAGGCTGTATAATTCTTCTCCTTATTATGCACAAGCCAATGGCCAAGCGAGGCGTCAAATAAGATCATGATCAAGATTATTCGAAGAAAATCGATGAGAAGCCAAGGAGATGGCACTTGGTCCTTAATGAAGCATTGTGGGCTTACCGAATGGCTTGCCATGGGTCCACACAAGCATCTCCATATGAGTTGGTTTATGGACATAATCTTTGTGATGCCTTGGGAGTTGCAATCGGGATCAAGGAGAGTTGAGTTACAAAAGGACTGACGAAAAAGATTATAAGGATCGATGATGGATGAGTTAGAAGATTTGCATTTGATTCGTCTTAAGGCCTTGGAGAATATTGAGAAGAATAAAATACGTGTTGCCAAGTACTACAACAAGAGAGTTAAAATTAAGCAATTTGCGAAGGAGAATTGGTTTGGAAAACAATATTGCCAATTGGTACCAAAGACGAGAATATTCGGCAAGTGGTCTCCAAATTGGGAAGGACCTTTTCGGGTTGTCGGTTGTGCACACGGCAATGCGTATATATTAAAAACGCTGTTTGGAGAAGAACTTACTAGAGCCATCAATGGCGGATACCTTAAGAAGTTTTATCCAAGTATCGAAGTTGGATCTTAATTGTGATTATGACATAAGCGTGGTATAGCCGATTGAATAAAATCGCCTTGAGCAAAGGAAAGAAGTTGGAAAGAAGTAACCGATAATATTATCGCCTCTAGTGGAAAGATAGCCGATATCGTGTGTATCGTCTTGAGAACAAAAATAGCCGATACGGTTGTATCGCCTTTAGTCGATTTTTAAAAGTATAAGTGAAGTTTGATCTTATCTCTCGGTGATAGGTTTATCGGGAGAAGATAAAGGGAATTGAAGTGCTACGCTACAAACCGTCAAGTCATGGAACGGGACCGAGATCTAATCGGCTAAAATGATGTCATGCGATTCGGGAGTTTTCGTTTGGGAAGAGCGTTGCGATCGAGTTCTAGCTAAGGGAAAATTTGCAAAGAAGCAAATACAACGATGAATGTCATCACGAGACGAGCAAGAACAAGAAGAGGACCAACATTCTTCATTAAAATTTTATTTACAACCCGCGCCAATCCTAGTACAAGCTACTCCTCTTCTTCGTTGAAGAGCTTGTTGAGGACAGAGACTCGGGGTTGGTGGCGTTGGCCATGGCGTCGGCGTGGGCGTCGTAACCCCCGGGAGGCCCTCGATGTCGTCGACTTCGTGAGGAGCCCGCCGCGGAAGCCGGTCGGCATCGGAGCGTAGTCATCCCGGTCCGGGGCGACATCCCCGCCCGAGCCGAGGGAGGTGCCGAGCGCACGCCATGAAGGGCAACCTGGTCGACGACCGAGGCACCGCCTCGAGCGCTCCACCGGCGTCGCCCCTTGGGCGTTCACGTGGTTGGCCGCCGCCATCGCCGCCACCTTCAAGCGGTCCGGCTCCGCGGTGAGGTGCGCAAAGAAAAATAAGATTAATCAATGAGCGAGATGAATCGGAAGGAACATGGGTTGAAGGCAATTGGCGAAAAGTGAATGCGGTGATGGCCTCGCTCATGCGCGGCGGTTGTCCTCCAACTCCGGTGAGCGATCCCGAACTTCTTGGTTTCTTTACCAAGAAGCTCCATCGCCTCATCCCGCTCACGGCGATACGCGACGGCGTCGTAACGGCCGTATGCGGCGGGATCTCCTCGTCGTTCCTCTCCCATATAGGAACGTACGAAGCCGACCCCGATGAAGCCGAAGCGAAGCGGTGCGGAGAAGGAGCGAGCCGGGCCGGAGCGGGAGCGGCGCGCGAAGGGCGAAGCGTCGAACGCCGCGGCCGGCGCCGAAGCGCCATTGGCCGGTGCTGATCCTCGCCGTCCTACAAACGAGGTGCGTTAAGAATAAGTAACTTATAAATATAAATCTACTAAACAACACATACATAGGCTACTCCAACTAGTCTGCGCGCACGTCTAGCCTTCATAAACCCGTCGAGCATAAACCCAAGCAAGCTAATCCACCGCATGATACCACTCACTATGAATTTACACCACTCCTTGCTACTAGATCAATCCACCGCATGATACAATCTAGCAATAAAGAGCTAAAAGCATATAATTATCTAACAGATCTATAGATACTTGCTACATGTATAAGCATAACCGTATTGGCAAGATTGCCGAATCGGGGTCCATGAAGAAGGAACAAACAAGCAACATGTAAAAGAAGCCTATCGGATTAAACCGATCTCCAGTCCACCGGATGACTAGCTCTAGAGTAACCCAAAGACACATCATGCCGCACGGTACCCGGTCTGTCAAGGCTTATCTACATATAACGTGAATGAACCCGCAACATGTAACAATCTAGATCGATCTAATTCGGCTATATGAGCTTGATCTACTCGGTATTGAATAAGCATGAAAGGAACGACCAACAAGCCGAAAGAGTATCAATCTAGATTGGGCAAAAGAGTGTTGCAAATAATTAAACATTAAATAAAGCATGCAACACGTGATAACTTAATGAATCTATTAGATTTTTGCCAAATCTAAAAGAGCCGATAACTAGCCTCTAAGCTTAGATCTTAGCACACCGCACGACTCATGACCTAATCGGAAAACTTTGGTAACTAGCTCCTAGCTAATCTTAGCCCGCCGCACGACTCATGACTAACATGGAACCCTCTTGGTTCAATGCTTAAATCCACCGCATGATACTAAGCATTGCAACAAGACTTCTTGCATCATTATCTAAATCCACCGCATGATACTAGACATGATAACAAGGTTGCGGGACTTACGGAGGTCGACGGATCGATTGGCCCTCTCGAAGAACTCGACGACACGACTAAAAGGACTCGAAGGGTGGCGCGTAGCCGGTTGTATTGATTTGGTTGTGAACCTCTATTACAATGGTCGAGGTTTATATTTATACCCTGGACAAAACACGTGTTCTAAGCACTTACGAACCGCCTAAACAAAATTGGAAAGACAAAACACGCTAACTCTATCCATAATCGGAGTCCTTGATTATTACGACTCTTTCCTTTTCTTCGATCGGCTTCTCTTTCCTTTTTCCGTCTTCAAACGAAGCAATTGTCGACCGCTTTGACCGTTTGCCGAACACACGAAGTTAGCCGACCGCACACGCATTTGCCGAATCGCTCTCTACGCTCCCTGCGGTCCACCCTGTCATATTCCCGACCAAATTCTGGTGTTAACACATGCCCCCTCAATTTCGAGATAAAAGGGTTTTATTTCGAAATTGACTATCGCCGCCTCTCGTCTAGGTCGGCACGCCAACACCCGCATGGCCGCCACACCGAGATCTCGCTCGCATTTGTTGTCAATGGCGGAATCTTCAATCAGCTCCATCATGGCAACGGGAACTCAAGAGGAGCATCTAGAGGTAACCCTACTTGCCCTTACTCATTCGGCAATTTTCTCCGAATCGGTTCCCAGACGTATCCTTGATTTATTCGCTTTACTTCTATAAAGGAAATGAAGAACGAGATTTTAATCTCTAATCTCGCTCATCCGGGTCATTTTTCCTTGGTCCGATGGGAGACCCTAATCCGAAGGAATTTATCGAAAAGGAAACTTTGAGGATCCCATTCAAATCCGAATTGCCCCCTTAAATAGATGGCCGAACACTTTCAAAACTTGGCCCCTTCCTTCAATCACAGGATGGCGTGATTGGTTCCGCAGGATGCAGTCCAGGAACAGTGATCTCTGGGAATCCCAAGATATTCAACATTGCTTGGAACTTTCACTAGCCGATATGCCAAGAAATGACTCCCTCTTGATAGCCGCTTCCCATTTCCTCGGTCGATGCCATCAACGTTTTTGTCTTTGGTCATGGCCCAATGTCAATCACCCTATCAGACATTTTTATGATGACCGGTTTGAACATCACCAAACCAACTTACCCCTTCAAATACAAAGGCACTAGCTCACAGAAGGCAGTCAAATCAGGAGGAGGTTGGGTCAAGTACGTTCAGAGTTATGCTTCAACTGGCCCTGTGTCTGACAAAGAGTATAGAGCTTTCATGAACATGTGGCTATGCAGATTTATCTTAAGTGGTAAGTCCAATGAGCCCACTCTTAACCACATAGTGATGGCCGAGGAATTGGCCGCAGGCAAGCTAATTCCTTTGGGCAAATATCTGTTGGGAGCATTCTACCATATGATGCATCGACATCGTCCGTCATGAGGAATCATGGTGAAATTTCTGTGTCAATGGACCATGGTGGCTTCTTCGGATGTGGTTGCAATTATACATGCACCGTTGTCTCTTGACCTCCATAATCTGAATTTTCCTTCCATCAACTATCTTTGAAGGTGAGGATCTTAGATACAAGTCTTGCCGGACATATGGAGAGGCTTTGCATCTTCAATCACCATCGACTTGGACTGGGCCACCTTTTCAAGATCTTCTACAAGGGATTCAACCATGTAGTTTGGTTCCCTTATAGGGAGAATGAAGACCTAACCCTTCCCCTAGTGATTTAGCTATGAGTGGGCTGCATGAGATGATGATTCCGGATATCTTCAATTCTTTTATCAAGCCTTGTGCTTTGCCAGAGTTTCATCATGGCCGATTGATAAGCTCAACTTATGAATTTTACAACCCAAACATGTTTGCCGTGGCGGTTTGGATTCGGCCAGTGCCCCCAAGGCCATACTTCTCAAACATCATCGGCCTAGGGAGTCATTGGCTTTGAACAGTGCGAGGCCAATAAAGTTTTCAACCTTGGATGCAAGCTTCCAAAGATATGAACCCAATCCTCTAGTGATAATTGAAGCCGTTCATCCTTCATTCAACCTCGGTGGCGGAGTGGCATTCTCACATTTTCGGGGGCACAAGTCCATCCTTTATGCCAAGTCTTGATGCCCTCATTCTCTTCGATGATGAGGTACATGCTTATGGCTACCTTTTACCTCACGTTTCTGTTTTGTTTCTAATCATCTTTTAAGCAGGACATTGCTCCTCCAAGTCCTCCAGAAGTCCAATATTGGCAACCTGGCCCTCGTGCTGCTCTGGGGCATGATGCTCCAAGTTTGTCGGTATTCAACAAAATTCCCGCTGATGATACAGTGCTCTTGAAGGACCTTAAAAGAAAAATCCCTCCTTCCCCATCAAGGACACCGGGCTTTGTTCCCAAGAAAACAAGATCAAAGAAGGCCAAGCTACCCCCTCGGGTATGAATACCTTTGATCTTCTATTTTCACATGCAAATATGTTTGTACCGATCACTTCTTTAACAGTACGAGCCAACCCCCAAAGTCCTAGCGGGGTAGTGATTTTGGATAACTCTCCCGAAGCCTCCATTGGCCAAGCAAATGTCAATGAGCCCCGTTAATCTTGGTACGTTCTCATTTGTTATCCTCATCTTTTGCCTTCATACCATTCTCACTTATATTCGGCCCGGATAATCAAGGAGGAACATCGAAGAAAATTCTCCTCACCAAGCGGAGGTACGATCAAGCGGGTGATCAAGAAGAAGAAATGGAAGAAACTCCTTCTCATGGTGATGAACAAACAGACATAGCAACAGGCATCCCTCTTCATCGGTCGGGAGAAGCAACGAAAGAATTTTTCTTCAAAATGTACCGAGACTCAACTCCTTTGGCAATTCAAGATATATCAATGAGTCATGACACTACCATTCATGAGACAGCAACTGTGTCAATCACTCAAAGCCTTGATGCTACTCAAGAGGCCATTGATCAAACTTTTGCCGAAGAGGTATCTGTTTTAGCCTTTCTCCGTTATTTCATTTCTGAGTCAAGTCATTTGGCTAATAAATTTTCTTTCGTTATCAGGATATTGCTCTTCAACAGGCCAGTTTCTCCCTTATTGCCGAAGAGTTTGCTGATGATGATGAAGTCTCCTCCAATCGGCAATTATCATCAGAGAGTCAGGCTAAACTAAAGGCCATAATCTCATTCTTGGAAAGGGATATCGTTGACCTGACTCGGGAGTCTGACAAAATAAGGGAAATAGCAGAGCCACTCATCCAAGAACTCCCCTTCGATCTCAAGGATGCCATCAATGCCTTGTCTCATCTTGATGACCATTTCGCCGTCGTCAAGAGAGCACATAGAACATGTCGACAAGGCTATCTTGGAGACCAACAAGGCAACCGAGAGAACGGCAGGTCAAGGAACTCTATTCTGAATTCAAATCGAGTCAAACAGTCTTGGGACACCTTGGAGCCTGAGTTGCATAGCATGAGAAATGAGAGGTTAGATTGGCAGCCTAGTTGGCTCAATTGGATGCCAACATTCAATCTCATGAAGCCAAGCTTGCTACCACGCCACCTCTTGACTCACCAAGACCAAGATAAGTTCTCTTGTCGGGAGATACCAAGCAAATCAAGAACAAGTGCGACGAGATCCAAAACTCGAGGTTGAAGATAAAAGAGTCCTTGATGAGGTCAACAAAATCAAAACAGACGCCTTGAATGTCATCAACTCTTATTTGAATGTATGAACCTCTTGCTTGTATGATGATACATGTAAATACTATGCTCAGAGTGTACCATTGTTTTTCAACACTTTATCCCTTTCGACTTAATATTTGTTTTTCTCTTTCTTCTCTCTGCATTTGTTATCATTCGGCTATCCTTGTCATGAATGTATTTACTTAATGTATGTATTAGCCGAATGCAACCGCCGCGACCCAAGTGTTCACTTTAGCCGAATAACCCTTATTAGCTATTTAGCCGCCGAGCATATGGTAACCGAACCCGGTAGTGATGGGCCCGGCCCAACTCAATCTTGGCCCATAAGTGTGGAAACCCTATCTCGTCGCTTGGCTTTCCCAGCTTCTCGCCACGGCTCCCACGTTCATAAATAGGACCCGGTCGGCTCCCACCATCATCACATCAAGCACAAGCGTTTGCCATTCTCTTCAATCTCTTCCACTTCCTCCTTGCCTTCAAGCCCAAAAAAAAACCCCCTCCATCACCAATGGCGAGCGGCGGAGATCGTAATAAGCGTCCCGCCCAGGACGAGGCGGGTAGCGGAAGCGGCGCGGCGGTGAGATCTCCAATCCACTTGAGTTGTGCTATTCGATAGTCTTTACCCGATCGAACTTCGCCCCCTTTGCGGTTGCTTATCTTCTTGATCCGTTTCGGGGCTACGGGAACACCGGTGACTACATCGCCAATGTCCCGGAGGCGGGTCGCTCGGGCCGGCACCCACGCTCCCCTTCCGCTTCCGCTCCCGCTCCCGTGGTGGACGCGGCGGAGGAAGCGGCCGTGGTGGTCGCCGTCTGCGGTAAGAAACGATCTCCCCATCTTGTCACGTGTTTTTCTAAATTAGCCGATCTTGACGGTACCTCGTTTGTAGGACGGCGAGGATCAAGACCCGCCAATGGCGCTTCTGGCGCCGCCGCTGCGGCGTTCGACGCCTCGCGCACCTGCTTCCTCGCTCGGCCCGGCTCCTGCTCCTTCTCTAAGACGCAGCACGCCGGCTTCATCGGGGTCGGCCTCGTACGTTCCTATATGGGAGAGGAACGACGAGGAGATCCCGCCGTCGGCCGTTCTGACGCCGCCGCGCATCGTCCGCCGCGAGCGGGATGAGGCGATGGAGCTTCTTGGTGAAGAAACCAAGAAATTCGGGATCGCTCGGCTGGGTTGGAGGACAAGCTGCGGCATGAGCGAGGCCATCACCGGTATTCACTTTTCACCAATTGCCTTCAACCCATGTTCCTTCCGACTCATCTTGCTCATTGATTAATCTTATTTTTCTTTGCGAGACCTGTACGCATGGGCTGGACCGCTTGAAGGTGGCGGCGATGGCGGCGGCCAACCACGTGAACGCCCAAGGGGCGGCGGTGGAGCGCCTCAAGGCGGTGCACGGTCAGATCGACCGGGTTGCCCTTCATGGCGTGCGCCTCGGCACCTCCTCGGCTTGGCGGGGATGTCGTCTGGACCGGGGGCGACTACGCTCCTTATGCCGACCGGCTTCCGCGACGGGCTCCCTCACGAAGTCGACGACATCGAGGGTCTCCTGGCGGTTACGACGCCCACGCCAACGCCATGGCCAACGCCACCAACCCCAGTCTGTCCTCAACAAGCTCTTCAACGAAGAAGAGGGAGTAGCTTGTACTAGGATTGGCGCGGGTTGTAAATAAAACTTTAATGAAGAATGTTGGTCCTCTTCTTGTTCTTGCTTGTACGTGATGACATTCGTCATTTGTGTTTGCTTCTTTGCAAATTTTCCTTTAGCTAGAACTTCGATCGCAACGCTCTTCCCAAACGAAAACTCCGAATCGCATGACATCATTTTAGCCGATTAGATCTCGGTTGTTCCATGACTTGACGGTTTGTAGCGTAGTACTTCAATTCCCTTTATCTTCTCCCGATAAACCTATCACGTTGAGAGATAAGATCAAACCTGTTCACTTATACTTTTTTTTTTAAAAATCGACTAAAGGCGATACAACTGTATCGGCTATTTTTGTTCTGAAGACGATACACACGATATCGGCTATCTTTCCACTAGAGGCGATAATATTATCGGTTATTTCTTTGCAACCTCTTTCCTTTACTCGAAGGCGATTTTATTCAATCGGCTATACCGCGCTTACGTCATAATCACAATTAAGATCCAACTTCGATACTTGGAAAAAAAACTTCTTAAGGTATCTCCATTGATGGCTCTAGTAAGTTCCTCTCCAAACGGCGTTTTTAATATATACGCATTGCCGGGTGCACAACGACAACCCGAAAAGGTCCTTCCCAATTCGGAGACCACTTGCCGAATATTCGTCTTTGGTACCAATTGGCAATATTGTTTTCCAAACCAATTCTCCTTACGCAAATTGCTTAATTTTAACTCTCTTGTTGTAGTACTTGGCAACACGTATTTTATTCTTCTCAATATTCTCCAAGGCCTTAAGACGAATCAAATGCAAATCTTCTAACTCATCCATCATCGGATCCTTATAATCTTTTACGTCGGGTCCTTTTGTAACTCAACTCTCCTTGATCGATTGCAACTCCCAAGGCATCACAAAGATTATGTCCATAAACCAATTCATATGGAGATGCTTGTGTGGACCCATGACAAGCCATTCGGTAAGCCCACAATGCTTCATTAAGGACCAAGTGCCATCTCCTTGGCTTCTCATCGATTTTCTTCGAATAATTTTGATCATGATCTTATTTGACGCCTCACCTTGGCCATTGGCTTGTGCATAATAAGGAGAAGAATTATACGACCTTATCCCCATGTTTTCGGCAAAATCACAAAACTACGAAGAAGTGAATCTGAGTCCCCGATCGGTTGTAATGGTCTGGAATCCCAAACCTATGAATTATATGTTCCTTGACAAAGCGATCATATTTTACGATGTGACCTTTTTCAAAGGGATAGCTTCAACCCACTTGGTGAAATAATCTGTTGCTAGCAACACAAACTTGTGTCCTTTGCTAGATGGAGGATTGATCTGTCCAATTAAATCTATACCCCATCCTCCGAACGGCCAAGGTTTAATTATCGGATTCGAAACGAGATGCGGGTGCTCTCGAACATTACCAAATATCGACAATCTCGACACCCTTTGTAATATTCAAAGCAATCCTCCAACATAGTCGGCCAAAAGTACCTGTCCTCCTTATTATCCATTTCATTCGGTAAGGCGTGATGTGCACCACAAGCTCCTTCATGGACTTCAAACATAATCTTCTTAGCTTCTTCTTGGCTCAAGCATTTGAGCAACACTCCATCTATAGACTTGTGGTACAAGCTGATCATCAAGAAGCACAAATTTAAATGCCTTATACGAGCCTCAGGAAACTCTTTGAGATGGATCTTTCGATAATTGATAATGTCACTTCTCCGGTCATTACTTATCGATCGAATTGAAAACATCTTCTTCTCGTATAGACTTCATGATTTTCCCGATATCCGGAAAGCGGCTTGAGCTAATTTATTTGCTTCTCCATTGCGCTCTCTGGGTATATGATGCAAAGTAACTGCGAAAAACTTTTGAAGTTCCTTACATTGTTCATGGTAACCTTGCGTACATCATTTTTGCATTCATATTGTCTTGTCAACGATTGATTACCAATTCCCGAGAATCACCAAATACCTCATGACAACGACCTTCGGTTCTACCAACAGTAGAAGCCCTCTAAGCAAAGCCTCATACTCTGCTTGGTTGTTAGTGACGGGATATTCAATTGAAAAAGCAAACTCAAATATCTTTCCACGTGGGGATATCAAAAGAATACCAGCACCACCACCTTTGTCACATGATGATCCATCAAAAAATAATGCCCATGGGGCAATGTTAATCATATCAACGAGATAAATCACGATGTTGAGTAATAAAATCGGCAATTGCTGTCCTTTCACCGCTTTTGCCGACTCATACTTTAAATTAAACTCGACGGTGCTAATACCCATTTGCCGATTCTCCCACTTAAAATCGGCATTGACAACATGTGTTTAATTACATCAAAACTAGATATAACCACACATTCGGCATTTAACAAATAGTGTCGAAATTTGGTGCATGAGTAATAAACACACAAACGAGCTTTTCTATGCCGAATACCTTGTTTCGGGATCTAACGGTTTTCGGCTAAGGTAAGCTATTACTCTCTCTTTTCCATCAAACTCTTGCATAAGGGCCGATCCTATTGTTAGGCTATCGGCCGCCACATACAAACTTGAAAGGCTTCTCAAGTTGTGGAGGTACCAACACTCGCGGTGCCTTCATATATTGCTTGATTTCATCAAAAGCCTTTTCTTTGTATGTCACCCTGCATAAATTTCGATCTTTCTTGAGCTTCAACAATGGAGAGAAAGGCAACACTCTTTCGATAAATTGGATATGAATCTTCTCACGAAATTGACCTTGCCCGGCAATGATTGCAATGCTGTAAGGTTAGTTGGGGGCACAACTTTGTCTATTGCTTCCATGCTCTTTTTTCCAACTTCTATCCCTCCTTTGTGAATCAAGAACGGTGATGGCCTCGCTCATCTGCCGGCAGTTGTCCTCCAACTCCAGCTGAGCGATCCCGAATTTCTTGGTTTCTTCACCAAGAAGCTCCATCGCCTCATCCCGCTCGCGGCGATACGCGGCGGCGTCAGAACGGGCCGTACGGCGGGATCTCCTCGTCGTTCCTCTCCCATATAGGAACGTCTGGCGAAGCCGACCCCGATGAAGCCGGCGTGCTTCTGGTGCGGAGAAGGAGCAGGAGCCGGCTGGAGCGGAGCCGCGGGCGGGCGTCGAACGCCGCAGCGCGCCGAAGCGCCATTGGCCGGTGCTGATCCTCGCCGTCCTACAAACGAGGTACCGTCAAGATCGGCTAATTTAGAAAAACACGGACAAGATGGGGAGATCGTTTCTTCTTGCGGAGACGGCGACCACCACGGCCGCTTCCCTCCGCCGCGTCCACCACAGGAGCAGGAGCGGAAGCGGAAGGGGGAGCGTGGGTGCCGGCCCGAGCGACCCGCCTCCGGACATTGGCGATGTAGTCACCGGTGTTCCCGGTAGCCACCGAAACGGATCAAGAAGATAAGCAACCGCAAAGGGGCGTGTTCGAGATCGGGTAAAGACTATCGAATAGCACAACTCAAGGGATTGGAGATCTCACCGCCGGCGCCGGTTCTTGCTACCCTCGCCTCGTCTGGGCGGGACGCTTATTACGATCTCCGCCGCTCGCCATTGGTGATGGAGGGGTTTTTTTGGGCTTGAAGGCAAGGAGGAAGTGGAAGAGATTGAAGAGAATGGCAACCGCTTGTGCTTGATGTGATGATGGTGGGAGCCGACGGTCCTATTTATGAACGTGGGAGCCGTGGCGAAACTGTGGAAAGCCAAGCGACGGATAGGGTTTCCACACTTATGGGCCAAGATTGAGTTGGGCCGGGCCCATCACTCTTTTTGCGGTTCGGTTACCATATGCTCGGTCGGCTAAATAGCTAATAAGGGTTATTCGGCTAAAGTGAACACTTGGGGTCATTAGCGGTTGCATTCGGCTAATACATACATTAAGTAAGTACAATCATGACAAGGATAGCCGAATGATAACGAAGAGAGAAGAAAGAGAAAAACAAATATTAAGTCGAAAGGGATAAAGTGTTGAAAAACAATGGTACACTCGGAGCATAGTATTTACATGTATCATCATACAAGCAAGAGGTTCATACATTCAAATAAGAGTTGATGACATTCAAGGCGTCTTTGTTTTGATTTTGTTGACCTCATCAAGGACTCTTTTATCTTCAACCTCGAGTTTTGGATCTCTTTGCACTTGTTCTTGATTTGCTTGGTATCTCGACAAGAGAACTTATCTTGGTCTTGGCCGAGTCAAGAGGTGGCGGGTAGCGAGCTTGGCTTCATGAGATTGAATGTTGGCATCCAATTGAGCCAACCGGGCTGCCAATCTAACCCTCTCATTTCTCATGCTATGCAACTCGGGCTCCAAGGTGTCCCAAGACTTGTTTGACCGATTTGAATTGAGAATAGAGTTCCTTGACCTGTCGTTCTCTCGGTTGCCTTGTTGGTCTCCAAGATAGCCCCGTGACATGTTCCTATGTGCTCTCTTGACGACGGCGAAATGGTCATCAAGATGAGACAAGGCATTGATGGCATCCTTGAGATCGAAGGGAGTTCTTGGATGAGTGGCTCTGCTATTTCCCTTATTTTGTCGATTCAGTCGGGTCAACGATATCCCTTTCCAAGAATGAGATTATGGCCTTTAGTTTAGCGACTCTCGATGATAATTGCCGATTGGAGGAGACTTCATCATCATCGAAAACTCTTCGGCAATAAGGGAGAACCGGCTTTGTTGAAGAGCAATATCCCGATAACGAAAGAAAATTTATTAGCCAAATGACTTGACTCGAAATGAAATAACGGAGAAAGGCTAAAACAGAGATACCTCTTCGGCAAAAGTTTGATCAATGGCCTCTTGAGTAGCATCAAGGCTTTGAGTGATTGACACATTCTTTGTCTCATGAATGGTAGTGTCATGACTCATTGATATATCTTGAATTGCCAAAGGAGTTGAGTCTCGTACATTTTGAAGAAAAATTCTTTTGTTGCTTCTCCCGACTGATGAAGAGGGATGCCCATTTGCTATGTCTCGTTTGTTCATCGGCTGATGAGAAGGAGTTTCTTCTTGCTTCTTCTTGATCACACGCTTGATCGTCTTGTTTGGTGAGGAGAAGTTTCTTCGATGTTCCTCCTTGATTATCTGGGCCGAATATAAGTGAGAATGGTATGAAGGCAAAAGATGAGGATAACAAATGCGAGATCGTACCAAGATTAACGAGGCTCATTGACATTTGCTTGGCCGGTGGAGGCTTCGGGAGAGTTATCCAAAATCACTACCCTAGGACTTTGGGGGTTGGCCTGTGCACGTTAAAGAAGTGATCGCACAAACATATTTGCAGGTGAAAATAGAAGATCAAAGGTATTCATACCCGAAGGGGTAGCTTGGCCTTCTTTGATCTTGTTTTCTTGGGAACAAGGTGTCCTTGATGGGGAAAGGAGGGATTTTCTTTTAAGGTCCTTCAAGAGCAACTTTGTATCATCGAAAACGGGAATTTTGTTGAATACCGACAAACTTGGAGCATCATGCCCCGAAAGAAGAGCACGAGGGCCGGGTTGCCAATATTGGACTTCGGAGGACTTGGAGGAGCAATGTCTGCTAAAAGATGATTAGAAACAAAACGAAACGTGAAGTAAAAGGTAGCCATAAGCATGTACCTCATCATCGAGGAAGAGAATGAGGGCATCAAGACTTGGCATAAAGGATGGACTTGTGCCACGAAAATGTGAGAATGCCACTCCCACCACCGTGAGGTTGAATGAAGGATGAACGGCTTCAATTATCACCGGAGGATTGGGTTCATATCTTTGGAAGCTTGCATCCAAGGTTGAAAACTTTATTGGCCTCGATGCCGTTCAGCAATGACTCCCTAGGCACGATGATGTTTGAGAAGTATGGCCTTGGGGGCAATTGGCGAATCCAAACTTTTGGCAAACATGTTTGGGTTGTAAAATTCATAAGTTGAGCTTATCAATCGGCCATGATGAAACTCTGGCAAAGCACGGGGCTTGATAAAGAATTGAAGATATCCCTGGAATCATCATACGTGCGGCCAGCTCATAGCTAAATCTGCAGGGAAGGGTTAGGTCTTCATTCTCCCTATAAGGGAACCAAACTACATGGTTGAATCCCTTGTAGAAGATCTTGAAAAGGTGGCCCAGGTCCAAGTCGATGGTGATTGAAGATGCAGCCTCTCCATATGTCGGCAAGACTTGTATCTAAGATCCTCACCTTCGGCATAGTTGATGGAAGGAAAATTCAGATTATGGAGGTCAACGAGACAATGCGGGTGCATGTATAATTGCAACCACATCACGAAGAAGCCACCATGGTCCATTGACACGGGGAAATTTCACCATGATTCCTCATGCAGACGATGTCGATGCATCATATGGTAGAATGCTCCCGGCAGATATTTGCCCAAAGGAATTAGCTTGCACTGCAGCCAATTCTTCAGCCATCACTATGTGGTTAAGAGTGGGCTCATTGGACTTACCACCCGGAAGATAAATCTGCATAGCCACATGTTCATGAAAGCTCTATACTCTTTGTTAGACACGGGGCCGGTTGAAGCATAACTGCGAACGTACTTGACCCAACCTCCTCCCGATTTGACGCATTACGTGAGCTAGTGCCTTTGTATTTGAAGGGGTAAGTTGGTTTTGGTGATGTTCAAACCGGTCATCATAAAAATGTCGATAGGTTGATTGACATTGGGCCATGACCAAAGACAAAAACGTTGATGGCATCAGACCAGAAATATAAATCTACTAAACAACACATACATAGGACGTCTTGGGTGAGACCAGGCGGTTCCATCTTTACGGCCACGAAGCCACTTACGACGACACATAGCTATGGAAGCTATGCGCCAACGGATGCGTTCATTCGGCTAAAGTAACATAAGCGATGTAAACAGAACAAACTAGCCGAATACGGTAAATGAAGACATGTTTGAACAAGATTAAATCATTAAAGCATATCAAACTACATCTCAGGTTTAAAGCATCATCAAGCACTTAATAATTAAGAATAAGTAACTTATAAATATAAATCTACTAAACAAACACATGCATAGGCTACTTCAACTAGTCTGCCGCACGTCTAGCCTTCATAAACCCGTCAAGCATAAATTCAAGCAAGCTAATCCCACCGCATGATACCACTCACTATAAATTTACACCACTCCTTGCTACTAGATCAATCCACCGCATGATACAATCTAGCAATAAAGAGCTAAAAGCATATAATTATCTAATCGGATCTATAGATACTTGCTACATGTATAAGCATAACCGTATCGGCAAGATTGCCGAATCGGGATCCATGAAGAAGGAACAAACAAGCAACATGTAAAAGGGCCTATCAGTTAAACCGATCTCTAGTCCACCGGATGACTAGCTCTAGAGTAATCCAAAGACACATATCTGCCGCACGGTACCCGGTCTGTCAAGGCTTATCTACATATAACGTGAATGAACCCGCAACATGTAACAATCTAGATCGATCTAATTCGGCTATATGATGTCATGCGATTCGGGAGTTTTCGTTTGGGAAGAGCGTTGCGATCGAGTTCTAGCTAAAGGAAAATTTGCAAAAGAAGCAAACATAACGAGATGAATGTCATCACGGACAAGCAAGAACAAGAAGAGGACCAACATTCTTCATTAAAGTTTTATTTACAACCCGCGCCAATCCTAGTACAAGCTACTCCTCTTCTTCGTTGAAGAGCTTGTTGAGGACGGAGACTCGGGGTTGGTGGCGTTGGCCATGGCGTTAGCGTGGGCGTCGTAACCCGCCGGGGAGGCCCTCGATGTCGTCGACTTCGTGAGGAGCCCGTCGCGGAAGCCGGTCGGCATCGGGAGCGTAGTCGTCCCCGGTCCAGGGCGGCATCCCCGCCAAGCCGAGGAGGTGCCGAGGCGCACGCCATGAAGGGCAGCACGGTCGATCGACCGAGCACCGCCTCGAGGCGCTCCACCGCGTCACCCCTTGGCGTTCACGTGGTTGGCCGCCGCCATCGCCGCCACCTTCCAAGCGGTCCGGCTCCGCGGTGAAGTACGCAAAGAAAAAATAAGATTAATCAATGAGCGAGATGAATCGGAAGGAACATGGGTTGAAGGCAATTGGCGAAAAGTGAATGCGAGTGATGGCCTCGCTCATCTCGCTCGGCGGTTGTCCTCCAACTCCGAGCGATCCGAACTTCTTGGTTTCTTCACCAAGAAGCTCCATCGCCTCATCCCGCTGCGGCGTCACGCGACGGCGTCGTAACGCGTCTGGCGGGATCTCCTCGTCGTTCCTCTCCCATATAAGGCTTGTCTGGCGACCCGACCCCAGGCGGCGAAACGGTGCCGGAGAAGGAAGCGAGAGCCGGAGGCTGGAGCGGGAAGAGCGCCCCGATGAGCGAGAAGCGTCGACGCCGCGGCCCGCGCGCCGGGAGCGCCATTGGCCGGTGCGATCCTCGCCGTCCTAC